>JAXGGA010017345.1:0-24562 GCA_038373865.1 Uloborus plumipes | reverse complement strand
TTAAACCTCATTCCGCTAATTTCATCGTGCAAGTGTCGGCAATCCATTTTCGCCCGTTCAGCGTTTTATCCGTAAATCCTGCATAGACTACAAAATGAAATGCCCACACTCTAGGGTCATTTGACGATATTAGAGTCGGTCCGGCAAGAAAAGATCCGCATAAACGGTCTGTAATTTTGCTCCAACCTCTAAACTTTGAAGATCCTCCGAAGTAGAGACAGTACATTTTTACTGGGTGCAGGGGCGCTCAGAACTAAAATTTTTGGGAGTGGGAAAATTATCAATTCACCGAATGAAGTTCCAATTTTACCGAATGATAAAATACAAGCATGCACACATGTCGTACATGCATAACATTTAGTGAGAAAAAACATTAGGTATCTTTCAAAAAACAGTTCAAAAAACTAAAAAGCACAAATAATCTCAATGTTGCAGTGTTGTCTTCAAGTTGCCGAATAGTCAGCAAAATCTGCCAATTACAGAAATTATTAGGAGGTCACGGGTGACCTCCCATCGGGCGCTCCTGACTGGGTAAATGTTTTAAACAAAGGTATTAAAATGTATATTAGTGAATGAAAAAGCACTATTAACAAAATCAATTAAATTACGAAGAAAACAAAAAACGAAAACACTGTTTTGATAGCTTTTAGAATGTAACTGGACCCTGATGTACGCTCTTTAGCTTTGCGTACACTTGTTTCGTAGTCACAAGGAACCTCTATATCAATGCATGTTCAGAGCCGTCCCAAGAGACAACGGCGACCCGGGGCTGATTATTTTCAAGCCCCCTCCCCTCCCTATTTCACCACAGAGAGAGAGAGAGAGAAAGAAGTCAAGCTGGTTATAAAACTCTTTAGTATTCGGTAAGATGAATATTGGCTATCATTCAAAGAAGCCCAACTCACACTAAGAACTGAAGAGAACGTTAAATGAATGGAAAAATACCGAGGACTTTTATATTTTGATGATTATATAATTAAATACGTACTCTGTATACCAGAAAAAATTCAATCTAATGTGCTCGAATTTTAACTACTTTTTAAGAAAAAAGAGTGAATTTAATGAAAAAAAATGAATTGTAATGCAGCAAAAGCTTAGTTTAAAGCGCCCTCTCATACTATCTCAGCACCCGGGGCAATTGCGCCGCTCGCCCCCTTCTGACGGTTTTACAGGTTAGGGGAACCCATTAGAGAGGAACAGAATTACTTAAAAATATTTTTAAAAAGTCTTTTAGATTCCCTTTGACCCCCCTCCCCTATGTCGCGAGGCACTTCGTAATTGCAATAGTCTATGACATGGTAAATCCACCATTTGCTCGCAACTTCCTGCACTAAGAAAGTGGTTCGGTGTAACCCCGAAACACGGGCATACTTCATTTATCCGCATTGTATGATATGGATACGCCGGTTCGCTCACTTATTGTTCTTCTCAGGAGTACTTTCCACTTCTTATTCTGAGAAATATCACACCTCTCATCCTAGAATTCGGCCCACATTGCCAAAAAAAGATGAAAAAAACTGCAAAACAAACAGGGATGAGACATGCCTTTTGATGACGTGAGATGCACCTTTTCTCACCGTGCTGCTATATGGCGTCGTTTTTCCTTCCTCCAGAAAGAGGGCTTTGGAGGGGGGGGGGGGGCGTCTTTCCATCCGCTGCTGGTAAATACCAGGCGTGTGTCAAGTATTTATAAATCCCTTGCAGAGAGGTCTATTTTTAAAGTGCCGGAGAGAGCATTTTCGTTTAGACAACGGATCCTGCCTCGCTGATGCTCCTTCCTTCCATCGGAGGCCTTCGAAACGTTATCCTTCACTTGATTGCCTGTCGCGCAGGAAGATGATGAGGATGATGTACTTGTAGTCCGCTCGTGGACAATCAGGCAAAAGAACAAAACAAACAGGACGAGCGGTCCGTTTCGAGCGCGTCACTTTTTAGCGGTGTCCCGTTTGTGCGAGTGTGTGCTTCTGTTTTTTTTTTCTTTTCTTCTTTGATCGCGGTCATCCGCTATGGCGGCGATACCCGGTGCTGTGTTCCCGCGATTGCTGGACAGACAGAATTTGGGCCTCTTCGGGTTCCCCTTGTTGCCTCAGGTAAGCTATAACGAGTGCTGATCGCTCTCTGCCTTTCTCTAACTCGGCAGCTCTGATGATGAGAAGTGTGACATCTCACAATTTGATTAGAACAAAAACATTTTTGCAGCTTATATGCTTGTGTTCTCTCGGTGAGAGGTCACCGTGACCTCACCAAAAGAATTATTATTTGGCAATTTTTTTGACTGACCATGTGGAAAATATGAAGACAATATCGCAGTTATTTTTGATGCCGCATGTATTTCCTCATTTGATGTAGGTATACATTTTTTTTTTTTTTTTTGTTCTGTCGATAAAAATCGGAGTTTCGTTCGGCAAATTTTGTGTAAATACCCAAAGACTCAAAAGTCACGACCTTGGGGCGGAATCGGACCGCTTCGTTTTAAAATAAGTAGGATTAGCAAGAGCCTATTTTGTTCACGAAAGTTTTTGCCTGCATGATCTTTCTGATGCTATCTATTATTAAATAAAGCGGTCCTGTTCCGCTTCAAGGTTACGCACCACCTTTTCGTGGTCAGGCTATGCTCTCAATTAGTTTTTGAGTCAATCTCCCCTCCCCTCCCTTTTCTTCGCATTTCGATGTCCGATTGCATAGGCCATGGATTGCATTTGTCTTTAAAACTCGGCCGCTTTTGTTTTTGACTCAGGGGTGCCCTTCCCGCTAAGAACAAAGGAGCTCCCCTCCAAATGCCACAACGACCCCCTTCCTCAAGAACAAGCCCCCATGGGCTTGTTTGTTGTTCTGTAATAGTTTTGCACACTCGTCATTTTGCCACACCCACTCGACATTTTCAGCTCAGTGTTTACCTTAGGTTTATAACGCTTTTACAAAGTAAAAGATGTCCAAAAAATAAATTGTGTTATAATGGGGATAGAACATTGAAATCAGACATTGTAAAATTATGCCATGGCCGGAAGTGTAAAGGATCATTTTCAAAATTTGCTTACATTTGCTGTCCGGAGGTTAAAAAGACGATTTTGAAGCATAACTTATATTTTAAATTCAATGCGAGCAATTATTTTCTGCAAGAAATACCCCCAAAAAAATTCTGTCTCTCAAAAAAATATTGAAATTTATTTATTTATTTTTATATAAGTTTTTAAAAATGAGAATCGAGGCAAAAACGCCTGTCCATTTCCAATTTTCGCAAGTTTAACTGTTTTTTTTTTATATACTTAATTGTATAAAAAATTATATACAACAAATTATTTTTATATATTGACTATTAGTATATGATATTCAAAAAAATATTGACAATAGTAATTTTTTTTCATTAAGAAATGTATGAATATATTTTGTCCGGCAGTTCTTGTCAAGTCCGTTACCCTAAGATTATTTTAGCTAAAAAAGGTATTTATTGCAGTCAAAAGATGGTACCACGTATTCAGTTAACTTAACAAACTAGTGACGTAACTATTTCGTACCATTTTGTTTTCCTGAGTCGAAAAGTATTGCACTGGCGTTTCGCACAAGATTTCTTACAGGTGCGTATTTTTATTCTTTGTCAAGTCTGTTACCAAAGATTTTAGTATTCATTTTTACTTTTTCTCAACTTTTACCCCGAAATATTGTTTATTATACAACTCTAAGAAAATGCATATTGTTGTTCAATTTTTAAATTCGACAACCTAGCCATAATTTGACATTTTGGTTGAAATGTCAAGTCCGTTACTGGTCAAATCCGTTACCAAATGTCAAGTCCGTTACCATACAGTTTTTTATCAATATTTTAATGATCACAAACATCGTTTTAAGCTTCAGGGACGCAAATAATTTCAAATGAAGTTGGTTCTAGGGGCTATGATATAGTTTAAAAGTGAGATTTCATATTGATTTTGTATGGTAACGCACGACAATTTTCCTTGCAAATTAAAGTTTTACAACAGCATTTGAATACTTAATTATGCATCAAAGTGTACAATCAATTACTTTTTCACACACCTAAAATATGTGACAAAACAAGTGATTCTAAAAAAAATAGCAAGTTAAAAAAATTACTTAAAAATTCTGAAATGTAAGCATATGGTGAAAATGACCCTAAAGCATTTCTTAAATTTCGGGATTTTATTTATTTTTTAACTTTTATCTTTTGAAATTTTGCGGTTGTATCTGTAAATTTCATTTTACCTTTTCAAGCCTATGCACTCTGGTACTTATATACATCAAGCTTATTTCTGTACAATCGTAATTTGATTCAAGCAAACTTTCAATCGGATGAAATAGTCTTGTTTATATAAAATTTTTACTGATGGTCGTCAAAAGTAGTCAAGTCCCTTTTTACAATATTGTGCTGAAATTATAAACTCTAGTTTACTGTGTGCGGGCATATTCAGGCGAAAAATTATTTGAAAATATTATCCCATCAAAAACATAATGTACAAAAATGCAAGTCTCGCTTCCACCGTTAAAAGTTGTGAGATCTCTTGTAAAACCAAGTCGGTTGTTTTAGTATCTTGGGAAGCACCTATTTAACAACGTGGTCATAAATAGTATCCTATTGTTGTTACCTTGCAACATTTATAGTGGCACATTAGCTCTGCATTAAAAATAAAATAAATTTAAAAAAACATGACCTGCATTTAATTTTATTTACGCGATATTCATTTGGTGCCTTTAAATTCCACATGAATGAGTTGAGTTTGAGTCAGCAAAATGCGTTCTTCCTCCGCACAAACCTCCAGAGTCCAGACTCCAATGTTATCCTTTGGCGTAACGCGCTTCACAGCTCCGTAGCTATAATTGTCTAACAAAAGCGATTTTATTTAAATGTGTTTTGTGTTCTTTAAGTAGTTAAAGTTTTATTGGTGCTGTCGGAAAATAAATGTATTTTTTACTAGAATAATTACGGGAACGAATACAAGGGAGAGGTTATCGTTCCTCCCCAGGGGGAACTCTCCACCAGTGATTTTTCGATATTGAAGTTTAAAAAAAAACTAAATTTTAGATGAGTTTTAATGACGTTGGGGGGGGGGGGGGGTTCTTCTCCAGAAATGTTCCTTAATTGAAATCTTAAACCTTTGTGATCAATATTTGCAAACCTGTACACATAAGTAAAAAATAAGTATTAAAAATCTATCACCCCCTTCCTTGAAAAATTACTATATCCGCCCTTGGATGATGCCATTTTTTTTTCTCCATGAGGCATTGAGACACGTGTCCAGCGCCGACTGAGTTCTCTACTGCTCCCCACTGGAGCCATTCTCATACCCCTAAATTGACATCTAGTGCCCAGTTTATAAAAAAAAAAAAACTTACAATGCGGAGGTGAAAATATTCCGTAAATCTGCCACTTAACGCTTTTTATTCTTGTATTTTCCGTGTTTTCATCTTTCTCCTTTTCTTCGCTCCTGTAGGGATATAAAAAGTCCGAACTTCCAAAATATGTTTTGAAGTATTGAAAAAATAAAGTACTGTCTGTTTGCGTATTGTGCGCTGGCAGCCACGAACGCTTCCATTTGAAAAAGGGGTGATAGGTTTAGAATGCGTACTTTCTGATGCCTTCAGCTTATGTTCGCTTGCTACTTCCTGGCTGCATTTCCTCCCTATTTCGAGAAAGTCAGAAGAGACTTAGCATGTGCGCAGATTCGACGGAGGTTTCGCGAAAAAATGTTAGACAGTATATGCAAAACAAAAAATATTATTTCGCGTGATAAGGAGAAGGGAAGGGGTTAGATGGAGAGAAGTGTGACATTTTGTAACAAATGTGGAAAGGGGATAAAATGTGCTGAAAAAAAAAGTCACAGCATTTACGGACAGCCCCTTCTGCAAGAAACATACGTACGTTCGTACTTGCACACTTTACAGACAGAGAAAACTCCTGATAATTAACTCGGGAATATTCAGATATGGATTATGCAGTTGCGTTTGTCCATACGTTCGTTGTTCCGTATGCACTGGCGAACGTTCGAGAAAAAAAGACCGAAAATTTTTCGAGAATACATTACTTTCTTTGTTCGTACAAGAGAGGAATAAAAAACGTTTAACAAAGGATATTTTTTCATAAAAATAGTTTTACTAGAAATCATTATTTCATACAAAGCATAAGAACTGATGAAAGTGTTGTGAAATTAAAACTCACCTTCAAGCTATTGCTTACACAGAGGTCCGAAAATGAGAGTTAACGTGGAAAAAACAGCTAATATTTTTGTCTTTGTTATGTATTTCAGTAAAACTAAATGTTTTATTGAAAAGTAAAACCCAAACAAGAAGCAATGCAGCAATATGGAACTGTAACATTTTATTAATTTTAATAAACATCGTTTGCATAATAGGTTCAAACGACATGGGCAAATAAAAAAAAAATTCTGCTAATTTTTAACTGAGAATATTTTTTTTAATATGGAATGAATAATTTTCCTACAAAGTTGTAAATTTCAAAAAGAATATTATATTTTTTTTAATATACCCCTACTTCGTCTCAAGCGTCATCGGGTACATCCCTTAAAATGTTTTATTTGTTCTGTCAAAACATAAACATATTCTTTAACTTCTATACGTTTTCAAACCGTTGAATAACCTTATTTACTTTTCTGTAGAAATTTATTTTTTATAAATATATTCGTTTCTCTTCCGTCAAAACAGCAACTCCCCCCATTTTTTTTCCTCCAGCTTCGCCGCCCCCCCCCCCCCGCCACTCTTGCTTAGCCTGCATAGAATATTTGTAAAAGTTTTTAATTTAAAAATCGTGCGTAAAAAAATAACAAGAAAGTAGACTCAAAAGAAAATCTACAAGTCAGATTAAAGTTGTAGTGAAAAATCAAAAGTTGTTTACTTAAAATGATTCTCTTCGTTGTATCAAGATATGCAAAAACTAATTAAATTGTTCTGCTCAGTTATTTGACTTTGATTCCATGAATAGTTGATTTTATTTACCATTTTATTCGAAAACATGGTGTGCTTGGCTTTATGGGAAGCCAAATCGTAACCAACTTATTGATTGAACAATTGAAACAGGAACTAGCAGCTGAATGGTTTCAACTCGATTATGAAATATGGGTAGGAGATATTCTTTTGATTTTTGATACCGTCCCCTTTCCTTTTAATGTTCAAAGGACAATAAGAGTTTCTGATTTTTTTTTTTTTTTTAAGATAGAATGTTAAGTTGTATTGCGTGTGTGTAAGAGACCTTTTTTGTTTTTTACAGAATATTTTTTAACATTGGGGCTATTCCCAAATGATGTCACGCTTTAATGTGGAGAAAAGGGTTCATGAAATTGTAGGTTTGTGGACAAGGGGGAGGGAATAGTAATAAGGAATGTGACTTACACATTTTTTAATGAAAGTACATTTGAAAATTACCACATATTTTAACAAAGAGGGGAGGGTGTAAAAACATTAAAATAAATCTTGTGACAGCATTTCTGGACAGTCTCTTATGCACTTTGATTTTATTTTTAGTTTCCTCATAAAACATAATGTGCATAAAATTGCAATTATGTGCAATTAAAAGTGATAAAATTGCAGCTTATTTTTTATTAGCCTACTTTCCCGTTAAAAATAAAAGAAAGACGAAAAAAGTATTAAAAGTAGCTTCATGCATCTAAAAAATATCGCCAAGTTCAAAAAATATCGCCAACTTAAAAAAAAAACAAAAAGGTAAAATGAATATCGAAAAATTAAAAATTTGAAAGTAGGGTATTGAGATGGGGAATTTGTGTGTCGGTCGGTCTGTCTGTCCCCCCCTAATAACTTTTGAATGAACATTCCGATTTGGACAAACTTTTTTTTTGTTGGAAAGATCTCGGCGAGTACAGCTCATTCCCATATTTGATTTTTCGCTTTGAACAATTTTTGATGCAACTTTGAGCCGTTCAAACAACCTGACCCGCGATATTAACTTTTTAGTTAACAGTCCGATTTGAACAAACTTTTTTTTGTTCGAAAGATCTTTTCAAGGATACTTCATTCCCGTATCTACATTTTCGATTTGAACAATTTTTCGTTCAACATTGAACCGTTCAAACAAGCTGTCACCCCTAATAACTTTTGAGTGAACAGTCTGATTTAAACATTTTTACTTTCTTCTATATCTAATATATAGAAGAAAGTATTGGTTTCGTGAAAATTTTCGAATGTCGAATTTTGACGGATTTGCACGTTTTGAGGTGCGCTGAGTCCATTTCGACCATTTTTGGAAAATGTCTGTGTGTGTGTGAGTCTGTATGTGTGTGACCAGTTTTTGTGGCCGCGCTAGAGCAAAAACTACTGAATGAAATCGAACAAAAATTTTTGCACATATGTACCACCATGTGAACTGGTGCACCTGACTTTGTTTAGCGAATTCCTCCAAGGGGGGTGGAGCAATCGCACGTGTTCTGCGCGGGGGTGATTGCTATATCTCAGGAAGTAGCCGGCGGAATCAAACGAAAATTGTCCATAGGTAGACCCTACTGAGTACAGGTGCTGATTCAATTTGTTTGTCAATATCTCAAAGGGGGGTGGAGCAATCGCACGTGTTCTGCGCGGGGGTGATTGCTATATCTCAGGAAGTAATCGGCGGAATCAAACGAAAATTGGTCTATAGGTAGACCCTATTGAGTACAGGTGCTGATTCAATTTGTGTGTCAATATCTCAAAGGGGGTGGAGCAATCAAAAGTGCTTATTTTGTCATTGCATCTACTGTATCTCGGGAAATATTGCTGCGATTTGAATGAAATTTGGAATAACACTAACCCAATATGGAAGCAAGCATCGATTAAATTTTGGCACCAATCGCCCCAGGGGGAGGGTGGGGTGATTTTTGCGCTTAGTCAACAATGCGAAAAATGAATTCATTAAAAAATCGCTTTCACGCTATTTAATTATCAAAACAGCTGAAAACTTTCAATGATTTGAAATTTTTAACTGTTGCCAATTTCTTTTTACTAACAAATAAAATGTTTGCAATTAATCTAAACAAGGCTTTTGCAATGATTTCCAATTTCGCTCATTGATTCTGCATTTGCAGGGTTATTACGATAATTGGGAAATTGTAACTGTCTCCAATTACTCGGGCGAGTACGTATTTTATTTTGTAACCAGAATTCATAAGATAGATATAGAAGAAAGTTTCGTGACGGCAACGACAGCTAGTTTTTTTTTGTTCGAAGCATTTCGGCAAGGACACTTTATTACCGTATTTAAATTTTAAATTTGAACATTTTTGGTTCAACATTGAACCGTTTAAGCAACATTTTCCCACCTAATAACTTTTAAGTGAATCGTCCGAATTGAATAAACTTTTTTTTGTTCGAAAGATCTTATCAAGAATACTTCATTCCCATTTTTAAATTTTCAATTTGAACAATTTTTCGTTCAACATTGAACCGTTCAAATAAGCTCTCACCCCTAATAACTTTTGAGTGAACAGTCCGATTTAAACAAACTTTTTTTTGTTCGAAAGATCTCGGCAAGGATACTTCATTACCGTATTTAAATTTTCAATTTGAACATTTTTTCGTTCAACATTGAACCGTTCAAGCAACCTTTCTCCACCTAATAACTTTTAAGTGAACCGTCAGAATTGAATAAACTTTTTTTGTTCGAAAGATCTCGGAGAGACTCATTCCCATATATCACTTTTCAGTTTGAGCCATTTTTCGTTCAATGATGAACCGTTCAGAAAAAATTTAACATGAGCGCCTACTGGGAAATTTAAATTGAATGTTGATTCTGAACTTAAAGGCGGATTTCCTTCAAACTAACTTTATAAGAAAACGGTTTTGATAAAAAATGTATGTAAAGATCTTTTCTGAAAAATCTTCTGTGAGGACTCTGATTCCGACTCAGACTCCGCAAACATGGCGGAAATGCAGGCTCAGAAAAAAATGACTTACTGGGCAGACGATTTTTTGTTTATTTTTCAATTTTTTTTTTGTTAAATTTATTATCATTATTTTTATTTATTTTTTTTGGCAGACGATTTTTTTTTGTTTACAAAAATTTTTCATTCACGAGAGCATTTTATTCTTTATTTATATTTAACAACTGGCAACGCATTACAAATAAAATTCGAGACATTTTATTAACGAACGAGGTTTTTTTTCTTTCTTTGATAAAATTGATTTTGGTGTTCTTTGTACTTTTATTTTATTTATTAATTTTTTTTCTTTTGAAAACGATTGTGAACTTTTTCTATGGAAGAACTATAACAGTTATATTTTTTAAAAGGTGCGACAAAACTTTATTTACTCGTTTATTTAATTTTTACGTGTCCATTTGATTTGATGAGCATAGGCGGATTTAGGCTGCGAATTCTGGGGGTGCAACAAACCGCCCCCTCCCCCCCGAATTCCCGGGACTACCAAAACAAAATTTTAGTTATCAAATCAAGCTTTTTTTTGGCACACGGGGGGGGGGGGGGCATTAAAGTTAGTAATTTTCTGGAGGGGGTCCGTGGATGTCTGGACTTTGAGAGCCTCTGAACTACATAATATGTTGTATTTTTGAGTTTTTTTTCAAGTGAATCAAGTTAAATTATAGCTGTGAAAAAATATAACTTATTTTCCAAACTGTTTCCAGATGAAATACGCTTAATTTATTTTTTTTCAAAATTCAAGCAAAATGTTGGGGGTGCGGGGCACCCCCGTAAGTCCGCCTATGTTGATGAGAGGGATATATTTTGCTTTTAGAAAGCAGCTTGAAGTGCTATAAAGGCATGTTTGACATAATTTTCAGTTTCAGATATTCAAGAGAATATTGATCAGATGCTAGAATGTCGATGTCGATATACGGGAAAGTAGGCTCGTTTACTTCTTGACAGAACTTCTTGTTTAACTAGTAATCTGTCCATGTAGATTGAAATGATTTGTTACCCACATTATTGTGTAGCACATTGATTTTTATGTTCTTTTAGCTACTAAAATATACTTATTTTGCTCCCTATAAGTTGTTTTTAAAAGTATTTTAAAATGTCTTAGAGGCTGTCCATAAATTATGTCATACTTTGAGGGGGGAAGGGTTCATGAAATTGTTAAATTTTGTGACCAAGGAATGAGAGATGGTAATAAAAAGGGTGACATCGAGCATTTTTCAGAAAAAAAGCTTTTTATGTGACAGGAGAAAGGGTATCGTGAAGCACTTTGTGACAAAGGGGGGGGGGGTCAAAAACGTTGAAAAAAAAAAGAGTGACATCATTTATGGACAGCTCCTCAAAGAACTTTCATAAAAAGTTTAGAATGGCTTCCAAAATTCATGTATGCATGCAATTGAACTACATAAAAGAAAATATGTAGTGAATTTCAAAAATTAAAATATTTTAGTATTTTTGAAGTGGGCTCTTAAATTGTTTCCACTGTTTATTCTGTTACTTATTTATTTATTTATTTTCCAGCACATGGTTTCCCCTCAACTCGCTCCAGCCTACCCCTCATACTCACCAAGTGCTGAACAGACTCAGCCTAATCAATCACACTCAACTGATCCTAAAGACAGCCCCCTCTTTCCACCTTCCATTATAACGGCTAATGGAATTGAGCAGCAAACTGTAAGTTTTCAGGTATTTTGAATGTTGTGATCTTCACAACTGTACTACATTATATTTCATTTAATCGTTTCCCTGAAAGTTTTGAATATTTTTTCTGTATTAAGCAAAAAAAAAAAAACAGAATAGTAAGTTCAGATGTAGATGTTCTCCCCGCCTTTTATTACTTTTCATTTTGTATTGTATAAATATTCTGCTAAATGTTGGATGTAAGCTGTGATCGGTAGCAGAATTAGTTTAAAATCTAATACTAATGTTCTTGAAACATGAAACCAAAATGATTGTATAAACTTGTATCTATTTGTCATGTTGCTGTTTAATAGAGTTAATAAAAAATGCTACTGATTCATAGTTGAAAAAAAAAAGGTATAAGATAAAGGCTTTCACACCAGGGGTCTAGGGATCTGATGCACTCCTCTAATAAGAAATTTTAAAGAATGAAGTGTAGAGAAATATTTCAAAGGTCTTAAACCTTGCTGAAGGTCACTGTGACCTCCCAAAAAAATGTAACAATATTGCATTTTTTTAAACAATTGCAAAGAGGCCTAGTCAATTTTCATCAGATTTGGTACCTGTGAAAACTGATATTTGATTATTCAGTATAATTCGAAAGTTTCGTTTTGTTAATTGAAAACTCTCCCCTCCCAAAAATTTTAGTTTGGGGCGCTCTTGTCTCAGACGAAATGAAAGAAGGGGGCCTAAAGACAAAAATATATATATATATATATATATATATTTGCAAGCTGACAATGAGTTAATCACAGTTTAAGTAGAATGATTGTTTTAAAAAAAATCATTGATTTAAATCATCTTTCAGCTGAACCCCAGAGAGTCCTCTTGAAAATTCTAATTTTCGCTATTTCTGACTTTTTCTTATCTTATAATAACCTTTTTTTTCTTTATTTATGATTTGGCCCAAGGGTTTATCTGCACTGAAGTATTCTTGGTTGTTTAAAACTTTTCCCTGTACTCAATCTAAAACTTCAACTAAAAATTAGGTGTGAAGAAAACTATTGGCATATAAACTAGATTGACATGCATGTAATTACTTTGGAGTTTGTCATTTATCTTGTTATGAACTTTTATTTTAAAAAGTTTGGTGAAGTATTAGCTTTAAGCAAAGTATATTACTTAGTACTTTTTAAAGTAACGATATCTTGTTTATAAATATTTAGAAATTTAAATTAATTAATAACTGAACTTCCTAAGATCTCTTTGAGAAATTTCAAAAATCTGATTTTATTTTTATTTTTTCAAAAAAATTATTTTTTTGCACTCTGTGTTTTTGTATTGACATTTGCTTGTTACAAATGGCCCTGCCAGCGTGATATCGTGGTGAATCCCAACGTGCAACCTGTGCACTCTAAGAAGCAACTTAGAGGAATGGAATGTAACAAGAAATGAAAGGATATATCAAAGGATTTTAGAAAATTGCTTTTGAGTTGCCTTGTAAAAATAACTTCTGAAAACGCAATATGTTCGCAAATGCTTCAAGGGATGTATTATTGTACCTTATACATTGTTAAGTGTGGACTAGCATAGATGGCAAGTGATTAAGAATTTATAATTTTATCCAGCTTGTTTGAAATAAAACCTTTTGGGGAAAATGTTCAAGGTAAGCATGCAATTACAGTAAAAATAAAATTATGAGTCAACAAAAGTGTAAAATAATTTCTACTTGTCATTCTGTTGTTTCAGTTAAGCTATTAAAAATAAAGGTGTAATGCATAAACTCTAGATGAACTTGAATAATTACTTCATTTGATGTGCCAAATGTATATTTCAACTGTTTTATTGGTGGGTAATGGTCATACACATATAAGTGAAAAGTGAAACCAAGGCCGTAGCCAGGATTTTTTTTCGGGGGGGGTTCGAAGTGAAGAAAGTTTGTTTGGAAAAAAAAAATAAACAATGCAACTTTTATGACGCAATGGGAGCAAAGGCTGTTTGTACGGAGGGGGGGGGGGCAAGGGGGCATCTGCTCCCCTTCACTTCCGAAAGTAAAGGGGCCCTGCCCTTCACTTTTTAGAGCGAAAAATTAACGGTCGGTTATTTACTGGGTGGATTGATTTATTTCATGAAAATTAAAAACTGAAAATAACACAAAAATGTTTTTTTTTTCTTTTTTCCCTCATCTTATTTCACAAGAAAGGAACTTTGAATTGCAAAGGGGATATCAACAGTAAAATCCATCCAGCATTTCAGACTGTATTACAGTTTTTGGAGGTCATTTGTTAAAATCCAATAATATAGGCAAATTTTACAGAAAAAAACAACTTTAGGGTGCCGCCCTAAGCTCCTCACAAACTTCTTTTGATCCCCCAATTTCTTGGTGCACCAGCCATCTATGATTGGGAGTATGTTGGACTAACAGGAAGGAGAGCGAAGTTGAGGTAATGGACAAGATGTTAATCAATAGGCTTTTGGGAAGAAGGAAAGGAGTCTTTCTCCTCTCCTGCATTATTTTTTAAATAAATTTATCAGAATTTATGACGACATCATGTTTGAAAAATTGAAGAAAAGATAATTAAAGAAACTCTGCGACTTGGTGACCTTCTCTGCGACTTGGTGACGTGGGATCCTTGGGACCGAAGGAAGGAACATAAAGGAGTGCGACGATAAATTGCTATGTGCTAAAGGGGTCGAGAAATATAGTACAAAACACTTCGCACCCAGAAAACAAAGAATGCATTTTCGTTAACTCATCACCTCTCCATTGATAATAACAATAACTGATTTAAACATCTGTATCTGTTTTTACTGTGATCAATGTGTTAAGAGATAGAATCTTATACTTTTTGCTAATTTGTTCGCACTAAGCCCAAAAGGGGACCACACTTGTTTTGTGGCGTAAAGGAGAGGATCTTCTGTCTCTTTCCATGATAATTAAATCTCAACAGCAAGTGCCATAAATTTTGTTATCCCGTTAAAGATTATAGACCAGCAGGAGAGACGGAATAATTTAAGTTTTGAGTTGAAAAGATAGAAAAAAACTCCTTTGGCGAAATAGTGCGCAGAACTATGGGTCATTCCATGTCAAGTGTCCCAAACTTCGAGAAAATCCCCACTCGACCCCCTCCGATTTTAATGAAAATTTTTTTGGATGTACATATAAAACTCGCATGAAACCATACCAAATTATAGCTCTATAAGCCATATGGTTTAGACAATAAAAATTATTTTAGAAAGGCCTCTTTTTCGTGTCTTGAAAAAAAATCCCCAAATCGTCAAGTTTGTGCTTTTATTGCTCGCGATCTAAGACGATTATCAGGCTCAAATTTGGTGATTCTGATCACTGTTTATGGTAGAATAGCCTACTTGTGTAACAGAAGCTCCACGCACTGTAGATTTTTTGCAGTTTGCTGCCAAAGTTGGTAAAAATCGTCGTATTTTGGCAAATTTGACCACCCGTTATCAGCTTGTATCTGCTGAGAGAATGACTTTCTGAAGCTAATTCTTTCCTCGTTTGTAACATGATAGTTCGTCCGAAAGGTGTGCAAGTGGCATCTAGAAATCTCAAATAATTGATGAATTATGCGAGTTGAAATTCCAGTCAAATTTCTTTTTTCTCAATTTTGTCTCAATTTCAATGGGCAATATCTCGCAAGGGTCATCTTGAATTTCAATTTTCTTTACATCATTGGAAAGAACACACTTTTCTTAACTAAAAAACGTTATTTTTATTTTTGAGACAAACCAGTTTCAAGGGGATATTGCAGATCAAAAATGTGTACGTCATTCAACGTGAAATTAAAGAAAAAAAGACATTGACCTCAAAAGTTGATGTCAATTTGTTCTATTAAAATTTACAGGAGCTATTGTTTTTATGTTCTGATAAAAAAACCTTTTTTAGATATTTTCGAACTTTAGTTTTTGTGTGCGCATCCATAAAAACTCAAAAAATGGAAAAAAATAAAGTTTCGTTTATAACAGAAATAATTATCTTCTTATCGCTGCTATAAGAGCCTGAGTCTTTTCCAATGTATTATTTTTAAGCTCTTGAAACAGAATTTCGGATAATATGTCACTTGGCAAGGTGTCATTAATATTTTAAATTCATAAAAAGCATTGTTTCCTTTTTCAAAAAAAAATAAAAATAAAAACAATTAATAAAAGAGATAAATAATAAATTAAACAGTTAATATGGTGTGTACGTGGTAAAAAATATGTATAATAGGACTGCAGAGCTATTTTTCTAAAAAGCGATAACGAAAGTTTTCGATAGAGTTGAATATTGCAATTATTTCCACCGTGTAAATAAATGATAACAATAGTAATTGAACATATGATAAGTAGTAATTGAAAATCCATTCTTTATACTGCCGAGGATGTGTCTTTCAGCCTGTGATTGCAATTTGCCCATAAACAAAAATGATGAAAAATGGGAAAATGCTTTTTATGACCTTGAAACATTAATGACCTATAACCTTGCCAAGTGACATATCATCCGAAATTCTGTTTCAAGAGCTTAAAAATAACGCATAGAGAGACTCAAGCTCTTATAGCAGCGATAAGAAGATAATTATTTTTGTTAAAAACGAAACTTTTTTTTTTGCTTTTTCTTGAGTTTTTATGAATGCGCACTCAAACACTTAAGTTCAAAAATATCTAAAAAAGGGTTTTTTCATCAGAACATAAGTACAATAGCTCCTGCAAATAATAATAGAACAAATTGACATCAACTTTTGAGGTCTAATGTCTTTTTTTTCTTTGATTTCACGTTGAATGACGTACACATTTTTGATCTGCAATATCCCCTTGAAACTGGTTTGTCTCAAAAATAAAAATAACGTTTTTTAGTTAAGAAAAGTGTGTTCTTTCCAATGATGTAAAGAAAATTGAAATTTAAGATGACCCTTGCGAGATATTGCCCTTTGAAATTGATACAAAGAAAAAAGAAATTTGACTGGAATTTCAACTCGCATAATTCAGCAATTATTTGAGCTATCGAGATGCCACTAGCACACCTTTCGGACGAACTATCAGGCAACAAACGAGGAAAGAATTAGCTTCAGAAAGTCATTCTCTCAGCAGATACAAGCTGATAAGGTATGGTCAAAATTTGCCAAAATACGATTTTTTACCAACTTTGGCAGCAAATTGCAAAAAATCTACAGTGCATGGAGCTTCTGTTACACAAGTAGGCTATTCTACCCTAAACAGTGATCAGAATCACCAAATTTGAGTCTGATAATCATCTTAGGTCGCGAGCAATAAAAGCACAAACTTGACGATTTGGACAGTTCTTTCAAGACACGAAAAAGAGGCCTTTCTAAAATAATTTTTACTGGCTGAAACATAAGGCTTATGGAGCTATAATTTGGTATGGTTTCATGCAAGTCTTATTCATACATCCAAAAAAATTTCATCAAAATCGGAGGGGGTCGAGTGGGGACGCCTCGTACACTTGACATGGAATGACCTCTATTCAAGTTTATTCAAAGGTTTTTTTTTATTTTTATTATTCTAATTTTTCTTTATATCATCAAAAACCTCAGACCCGTCATAACTTCGGGTGGGGGGGGGGACCTCCGACCATCAAACCTAGAAATTTTCTTTTTTTTTTTTTTTTTTCTTCTTTTTTAGTGAATACTTTTTAAAAACTTTTGAGGTTTGAAAATTTCGGGGGGGGGGGGGGTTCTGACCCCCTGACCCCCCCCCCCCCCCCCCGCTGGCTACGGCCTTGAGTGAAACCAAAAAAAAAAGCCAGAAGTGGACATAAAAAATTGGCAGAAAAGAATTTTTGTCAAAAAAAAATTTAAAAAAAATCAAAATTCTTAGGTGCATCACTCTTTTCCAGCTAGTCTGATAGCTGATGTAACCAATTTAGGGGAAACCCATTGAAACCTACTTTTGCAGCTATATATAGTTCAGCTGACGTAAGGATTTTTTCGCATCATATTTTCATGATTATGTATTAAATGACTTGTCTGAATTGGAATATACTTCTTCCATTCACTAAATATTATACAAATCAAGATCACTTTAAAATAAATTTACAAATGTTTTCCTTGGAAAATAAATCTTCTGAAAATAAAACAAAGTGTATTAAAAATTAAAAAAATATTTGAAAGCGAAGATCGCTCTCAAGATAAATGAGGAATCCACTGCCCTTTACTTTTCTGAAGCTACATTGTATCACATCCATAATGTAACTTTTATACAGTGCAATAGCTGCGACTTCTTTAAAATTTGCAGTTTGTTACCCTTTTTTGCTGAAGAAGGAGACATATATAAATAGAGGAATCAGAAGAATTTCTACTTATTTTTTTTTTAAAGTCACAATCATCTCAAACCAGGTTTTCAGATTAAAAAAGTAATCTCAAAAGAACAAAAATCAATTTTGCTCATTAAATTTTTTTTCCATGGTATTGGAACAGGTGTCATATTAGATGAAATGAAAGAGAAGAAATATCCAGTTCTAGGATAATTTTCATGTTTTATTTTTAACTTTTGTTGAATATGGTTAATATTTGTTGAAACTCATGGCTTTAAATTGCAATAAAATGTGCTTGAATTGCAAAGCTTGAAAACATGTACTTCACAGTTAAAATTTCAGTTTAAGGAAAAATTACGCAATTTAATCTTCTTTCAAAAACTTTTATTTAAAAACTGACATATTCTTTTGTTTTTCCATTAATTAAGCAGCACCTTGAATATGCTCTTAAATAGAGGATATAAAACACTTTCTGTACTTAAAAAATAAATTTGCTTGGTTATGTTTACCATGAAAAAAATTAAATAAATAAACAAATAGCGAAATTGGAAAAAAAAAAAATTGATCTGTGTATTCTCTCCTAAGCACAAAGAGAAGTCTCCAATTGATCATGATGCACTTTGGTGTCAACTATATAGGGTATGTAGCATTTTCTTCTTCAATTTTCTCCTTAAATGTTAGTTGGGTGAAGGTGGATGGTCATCTAATACCAAACATCTAATTCCTGTCACATTAACTTTAAATAAGTGTTGAAGTACTGTTTTCTGGCTTTGATTACAACACTTGCGTCCTTAGCCTGTGTGTAAGTATCCGCACCTGCTTATAGAAACTAACCCTCTTTAGCATCCCTGCACACATCACTTTTGCTTACCCTTCCTCTTTCTTTAACTCTGGTTTTTAAAAAATGAAAGACAAATAAATTTTGCTATGAATTACTTACAAAGTGTAATGAGAAAGACATCATAATTAAGGCACAAATTAAGGTTGAATTGTGTAAAGCAGTTTTGAGACTTAACTTTTCCATGATGGTGTTTGTTTTTACATTCCACCCTCATGTAAAATATTATGAACATGAGATGTTTTCGATTTTTTTTCCCCTATTTTCTCCTTAAATGGGGGAGGAGCATAAATTTGAAAATTAATTACAGACATGTTTTGAGGTTACAAGTAACCCCTTTATCATTGCAAAAGCTGTGGGCTTGTAAGTTAAAAAGCTTTGAAAAAAATTCAAAATTCACATTACAGCTTGCTTCATGTTTTTGTATGCTATTATTATTTTTCAAATTTGTGCCATAAATATGCTGTTATGCAATTCATTTATAAGTACTACTGAGGTCAGCTGTCTTGATTTGGAAAAGCATTTGGATTGCTGATTAAATTTTATTTTAAGGAAAATCCAACAAGTCTGTTTCATTATTTTTTTTTTTTGTTGTTGTTGTTGTTTTCGCTTTATCTTATAAGTGTAATTTTTACCTTTGAAAAAAAAAAAAAACCTGCTATATGCAATCAAACCTCATTAAAATGAAATTCACGAGTCCATGATAGTTATTTCATGTTAGCTGGATGTCATCATGTCCAATAAATTATTAACTAATGTTTAATCTATGAGACCCAAGCGAATATTTCCTGTGAAGCAATATTTCATGGGAACTAGTTTCACGTTCAAGAAGTTAAGCTTTGCATATACTTAAATGAATACCCCGTCGGTTCCAAGAAATATTATCCCATTAAGTGGGATCTTGGACATTGCATCTATAGTTGGGGAAATATTTGGTTCTGGGATGTTTTATTCGTACAAGCCGGGTATTCGTTTATCCGTTACCCGATTAAGCAGGGACGACAGTATGTAAATTTTCAAGAACTTGGTGAATATACTATGTTCTAAGTAGGGATGGACCGGATATCCGGTAACTATCCGGTATCCGGCCTATCCGGCTGATATTTTAAGTATCCGGTATCTCCGGATATCCGATCCGGCTGACCTCCCCGGATACGGATATCCGGAAGATTTTTTCAGGATATCCGGCAAAATATCCGGTATTGATGTGGGAGATATCTGGAATTGATGTGAGGATTATCTGGTATGATGTGAGGACCTAAGTGAATATTTTCTTTTTTTACAAAAATCCCAGTTAAAAATGTCATTGTTTTATAAACCTTTTGGATGATGTAATTACTTTTCATCTTTCCTTTTTACCAATTTTTGCTTCTAAAACAAAAATTATATGTTGTATTATACTTTATACTGGACATGAAAGCATTCTGCATATTTGATTTTTCACAATTTCTAGATAAAGTATGATTGTTTTCAGCTTTTCAAAAATATTATAGTTAAAATATTTAGAAAGAAAAAGCTACAAACCTTCAAGGATTAATTTGCGACAAAAGGTTGAAAAAAATCTGGTATGGACCCCACACTACTTTCTTTTACGTGTTAATTTCTTAGTAGTTGCCTTAAGTGTTAAAAAAAAGTGCTTGGAGTGAGCGAGGTAACAATTCAAATATTTGCTCCCCTAATCTGCCACGAAACAATGCAAAAAATATTTTACAATGGTTAATTTTCTAAATATTGCTGATTTTTAATATCATTCAGTGAATTTTTCGCAAAATATCGCCAATAGCGCCAAGTTGAACCCAAATTCAAAAAATAATTTTTTCGCCAAATTTGTCGCTAAGTTGATGTCAAACACTTGGCGACCAAAAGCTTGCCGACATATCGCCAAGTGGTCGCGCCAATTCATATCACTTGAGTCTGCATTGAAATTAACACTGATTTACCCCAAAAAAGGGGTAAAACATCCCCTTGGGAACATTCAAATGCAACCACAAGGGGAGGTGCACAACTAGACCATCCTCAGAGTCTACTTACCAAGCTAGAAGCTTCTACGGCATATAGTTTTTGAGTTATGCGACACACATACGCATATACATCCGCAAATATGTACATACAGACGTCACGAGAAAACTCGCCGTAATTAACGCGAGGGTGGTTGAAAAGGATTTTTCGGCTGCTTATATGTTGGTAGGTACATATGCACGTGCTGACAGGTCGAAAAAACTACTGAACATTCATTCGGGGGTGAGCAAAATCAAAATTTAAACTCAAATTTGAGCGATTTTTTTTTTTCGCGATCACAATACTTCCTTTACTACGTAAAAGAAAGTAAAAAACGTTTATCTGAGCTTAGTTTTTTTTTTTTTTCTTTCTTTCTTTCTTTTTTTTTGTAAATCAATTATCGTGTGCATAATATTGGTGAAATATTTAATAACTGTATCATTTACGTAGAAACTTTTTGAAATGATATTGAAACAGAAAAGCTTTAAAATTTAAGCTAAGAATAATTAAAAGTTTAAACTTTGAGTACATACAGAAATATTTAATTCTATCTTTTAAACTTTGTCTCTTTTGATAAAAATACATAATTAAGAAAGAAATCACAATATGCTAGTGTTTCATTTCATATGTAGGGCTACTCCTGTACAATAAAATAGAGGGTTTAAAAATTATTTTGAAATTATCTCTACTTATTATTTATACTAATATTAAGCTGAAGGTGGATCTGTCTGTCCTTCTTTCCTTCCTTCTGTCTGTCTGTTACGCGCGTAGCGCCAAAACCGCTCGGACGATTTTCATGCCACTTGGCACAAAATTAGTTTGTAGCATGTAGTTTTGCACCTCAAAGCGATTTTTCGAAAATTCCATTTCGTTCTTTTTCTATTCGAATTCTTAGCGGAAATTCGATAAAATAGGGAAGAAATATTTCATACACATTTTCAAGTCTTATGTCATTCGAAAGCTTGAAATTTTCTGCATAATATGAAGTTTTTTCGAAGTTTCTACGATCATCAGGAGAGCTGTAATAATTGTTTTTAGAATCCCGAAATTCAAGGCTTACCTTCAGTAAAGCAAGCCAAACGATTCTAAAATGGTTGAGCCGAGAATAAAATTTGTTTGAAAATAGAGATGAAATGAATTATTTTATCAACGGAAATCAACTTTTCATGTTGTTACCATGGTTACGTGTTCATACTTATTTTTGTTTCGTTCTTTTTCCAGCGTTGCCAGACGTAGTATTTTTGATACTACGGTAGTATTTTTTCGGCCCAAATAAGGAGCGTAGTATTTTTCTGGCAACCCTGTTTCCAATATACTTATGACTTAATTAAAAGATTTGGCGGATTTTTTTTTTTTTTTCATTTTCATAGATTTTGCATTTCAGCAACATTGATTTTGGCAACGTTTGGAAATAGTAGTATTTTGTAATATTTTTTTTTAGAGGAGGCGTAGTATTTTTTTTGTTCCAATTCTCTGGCAACCCTGTCTTTTTCCCGGAAAAGATGCTTTGGGCCCCTGCTTGGCGCGTTTTCAAAGAGTCAACTACGCAAAATAGCTAGGGTTACCACGCTTGGCGCGCCTATCGCCCATTTAGCGAGAAAAGGGTACCTAAAGCACAGATTAACCAAATATCGTATCAATCGCGATATTGCGTTGTTCTTTTTAAAGTTTCATTTCGGAAAATGTATTGTTTTGTTTTTTAAGCTAGGAAAAAAAACTTTCTTCTTCTTTTAAACTTTGGTAAGATTTCTGTTGGTTTCTGTTATCAACTAAATTGTTCTTATTTTCTCTTTTGGCTAATTTTTGTGCATCTCCCTTGGAGTTGCATTCGAATGTTCCAAGGGGGTGTTTTACCCCATTTATCGGGTAAATCAGTGTTTTCAATGCAAGGTGATATGAATTGGTTAACAAAAGTGATATGAATTGGCGCGACCACTTGGCGATATATCGCCAAGCTGTTGATCGCCAAGTATTTGACGCCAATTTGGCGATTTTTTTTTTATTTAGGTTTAATTTGGTGCTGTTGGCGATATTTTGCGAAAAATCCACTGAATGATGTTAAATTCGACGATATTTAGGAGATTGATCATTGTAAAACATTTTTTTGCATTGTTTCATAGCAAACTAGGGATACAAATGTTTGAATTGTTATCTTGCTCACTCCAAGCACTATTTTAGCACTTAAGGCATCTACTAAGAAATTTACACGTAAATTTATCACTTTGAAGGAATTATAGTTGAATAAAACTAAAATAGAGCATTTTTTCTGCTATATCAATTATTTTACAAATGAACTTTTAATTTTATACCACGGGCAAAGCCGTGCGGGTACCGCTAGTTTAACATGTTCTTAAAGAAATGATGCGAGAAACAACTTTGAGTTATTGTTTTGAAGCTGCATTGCATAAAAATAAGCGAACATGCAATGTAATTGTAATGCCAGATATCCGCAGGATATCCGGCGGCACTTTTCCGGATATCCGATGATATTCGGATATCCGGCTTGTGATGAGCCACCGGATATCCGATATCCGGTATCCGGCAAAATCACTATCCGGTCCATCCCTAGTTCTAAGTTTAAAACAATTTTTTTTTTGTTACAATCAAACAAATAAAAGATACAAAAGCTATATTTTGTGCTAAAACTGATGATAAAAGTATGAGGAGAAATTGGTTTTATTTATTTGAATTGGGTATTTCAAAGTTAACTCATGTTGTAAATATTTGTATTATGCTTTTGATGTGAAAGATTACTGATAAGAGAGTTAGTTATCTTTCAAAAGATAAAGAACTGCAAAAATATGAAGAAAAAAGTTATTTATTTGTGATACATTATAAATCAAAATACATGTGGAAAAATAAAAATTTGCTAGATGTATTTTTTTATCATGTTGATGTCATTGTTTCTTTTATAAAAGGTTTGATTTTAGGTATTAAAAAAATAATTGGTGAGGAATGAAATATTTATTTATTTATTTATTTATTTATTTATTTTGATAAATAAAAAACTAATTCCTCTTGTGTTGCTTTCATTACTTTTCCCAAGTTATTTTAAATGTACATTACCGTATTCTTGTTTGTAGCAGACAGATTTGGAGAATGAAGTGAATGGGAGCAACAGTCAGACGAGCCCCGGTTCCGCAACCATCACGACGACTGCAGCATCAGATACTACCAAAGTCAACCAACCCAAGCGTCTCCATGTCAGCAACATACCCTTCAGGTTCAGGGATCCAGACTTGAGGCAGCTTTTCGGGGTATAACAATAACTTCTGTTTACCAATTGTTTTACAGTTGTAAATATTCACTGATTTCCATTAAAACCTGAGCTAGAAAATTTCTAGATTAAATTTCAAGTGTTAAGTCTTCAAAGATCAAGTAAAGTCTAGTTTTTGTTTTTTCGCTTATTGACTTTTAATTTGCAGTTTTCCCTTCGTGCATCTTTATATATAATATTTTTGGATTTCCTTTTTTTTTTTTTTTGCTTTACGGTCTACATTTCTGCTACATGATTTTAACTGGCACTGAGTCTTTCTGTGCAATATGTTTTTTAAATGAGTATGGAAATTACTCTTAGAAGTTCTTTGGGAAGGAATTTTTCCCCTAAGGTTCTGTGCTCCGAACATTTTACTAGAGCTTTACCACTGCTGTGTAGTACAGCCCCTTAGTCATTTAACACAGCTAATATCTGGAAGTAGTGCAGTTGAAACCTTTGGCTCATTTGTGTGTAGAATTTGCCTGAAATAATAATTTTCCTTTTAGAGGAGTAAGGAAACAATTAAAATTTTACTTCATAATTAACCCTTCCTGCCTGCAAGTTAAATCTTCCAAGGCTTAAAACTGATCATCAAAAGTAGTTTTTCTTCAGCATAAAGTTAAGATTATTTCAAATGCTATATATAACAATTTCTAATCAATATTTTTAATGACTTCTTAATTTTCTTTCAGCAATATGGC
>JAXGGA010017344.1:0-24564 GCA_038373865.1 Uloborus plumipes | reverse complement strand
TGTTCAATTTGAGAATTTTTGTCTTTTCAACAATTTTAGTTTGGGGCATTCCTACTTTTCCTCATCATTTCACTCAAATTCAAAAAACAAATAATTCTTGCAGTTCGTTATTGAACATAGTGTGTTTTTTTTCCACACAACAGCTTTTATATAGAATTTGTTTTAAAACACTAGAAGAATGTATAAATTAAACATAATTACCCCAACGACAGTGCTTGAACTGAGAATGATAAAAGAAATTGATTAGCACTCTCTAGGGGTGCGACATCGAAGGCAATACATCGATGTTTCGAAATTAAGACATCGATGGTATTGATACACTGACCAAAAAACATCAATGTTTTCAAACATCGATGTTTCAAAACATCGATCTTTTTTTATAAAAATTACTAATACATTTAAATGTACAGTAATAACTCCCCAATACATAGCGCCTCTTTCACTCAATTAGATTATCTTTTGTCACCTGAAAAACATCAACCCTATGATGATACCGATGTCAATTATAGAAAACTTTTTTAGTGAGATAGATACTGCAACTGTTAATCAACTGTATAACTTATTTATCGTACATTCCTAAATTATTATGAAACTTTTTTTGTTGAAATGTAAAACACCGTTATAGAAAACAAAATCTAAAGCAAAACAAAAATAATGATGCTTAAAAATCGTTGACAGTAAATCATCCGTACTATTTTTTTAAAAACTATTTCAATATGATAGATATTGCAACTGTTAAAAATGAATCTTTTTTATTGCATATTTTTATTGCTTGTTGCTGAAGTGTAAAACAGACATCGAAAGGAAAAAAAACATTGAACGCGAAACAGTGATCATGAAAAGACATCGACCTCAATAAAACATAGATGGTAACTATCAAAAACGTCTTTTAACGAGATTGATAGTGATTAACTATATAACTTTTGGTCGCATATCTTGATAATTTTTTTTTTGTTGCTGAAATATAAAACATTCCCATAAAGAATAATAATGAAATAAATAAAATTTAAAATAAAACGGCGACAGCAAATTAGAAATGTTTTAGAAACATCGAGAGCAAGACATCAATAATAATCACAGAAAATGTTTTTTAATGAGATTAATACTGAAACTTCTGATTAAGGATGAAAACTTCTTAATCCGTCTGCATATCGCATGTTTTTATCAAGCTTTTTTTTGCTGGATTATAAAACATCGACATCTAAAACATTGATGTTCTACCAAAAACACTGATGTTTCCAAAACATCGACATCGATGTCGCAGCCCTAATTAGCATGTATACTTGTGTACGTTTTAGAAAAGTGGCTTGCCCTCCTGAAATAGCGTTGACACGCATCTTCCCCCAACATTCACTTGGCGGTTCCATGTTCAGCAATACATGAGAAACAATAGTTTTTTTTACAATAGAAAGAGCGCAAAACATATTGCACTGGCTTACAAATCGAGCTCAATCCCTCCCAATATTACTAAAACGGTAATGAGTATAAAGAACAAGTTAGTGCTATATGTAGTTCATAAGTGAGAGCACTTCATTAAAGAACATATAAAATAGAAAAATTTCCAAAACACGAAACTCACTAAAGAAGATTTATTTATCAATTTTTGAAACTTCTAAAATTCTATACTGAGCCGTCAAAGCAGAAACAGCTTTTGAAAACGTTTCTCGTTCAAAATTGCTTCCCGCTGTACTTGTGTTACTCATTTGTGGAATCTTCTTTAATGTAAGCTCTTGGGGTACAAATTTTTAAAATCGCAAAATTTGTAATAGTCATTTTTTAGAAACCTCCTTTGCCCGTTTTTGAGGAATACATATTTTTCTCTCGCTAGTTTTCCCCAAAGAAAAACTGTTACCCACAGAGGAGTTATTTTCTGTCATCATAAAATTGCTTTCTAAAAATGTGCATCCGAATTGTTTTCAACAAAAGTTCGCTGATTTATTAAAATCGTAGGACGTCATTTCCGAAGTATAGTATGTAATTGACAAGTTGAAGTGATATCGTGCAAAAAAAAAAAAAAAACGGCTGGAAAGAAGCGGAGAGAAAAGGTTTGTTTCTATCTCTTTTAAGTAGATAAGACCAGCTCATTTCATATTAGCTTATTATGTGGACTCCAGATCCCATATAAATCTACTAAAGCAAAGTTGCACATTTTGTATGGTTTGTCTTGTTGCGTGGGGGCGCAGTTTGCTCTGCTCGGGAGTGTCTATCAAATTTTCATTTTTTAGTCTGTTTAGACTTAACCCTCCGCGTACGGCTCCCGCGATTTCAGCGGGGTATCAGTTTCGTCCCCGACCACGGGCCACGTGAAAATCGCGGGCGAAGAATTTTTTCTCCCTATTTCAATACGGATTGCGCTATTTTCCCGTGTAGGTTAAAAAAACATCATTTGATGCTTATTTTTGCTGCTAGATGGCACTAGAGGATTCTGAATTTTTTTTTCCCGCGCATTATTGTGTGTGTGTGCTTTTTTTTTTGTCTTTCGAGCGAAAAGCATTTATGAAAGATACGGATTTGCCGAGTGTAAGCGGTGGAAATAACCAAAATTTCTGTAAGATTTTTTGAGACAAATTGTTTAAAAAGTACATTCATCTATTCATCTGAAAATAAAAATATCCCGTGAATTTTTTAACTTATAAACCATGCCCGCTGAAATAGCGGGCGCCGTATTATATATATTTTGAAAGCGGAAAAGCTATTAAAATTCTTGGATTATTTTAAAACAGTTAATAAATATGTGAATTGTAACATATGTAGATAAAGAAAATCTAAAAAAAATCGCCCCGTATTTCAGGACCGGAAAGTATAAAAACTGTTGCTGCGCCCGTGGCAAGAGCCACTCCTGTCAACCCCTAGCTACGACACTGCTCGCAACTATCTTTTCCTTCAGGTCTCGTGAAGGAGCCATAAGCAGTAGTTTTTAAACATTAAGTGCCATTGACACCTTGAAGGCCATGTCGGTCACTGAGCTGTACCTTTTGTTCAGGCCTTGCCAGTTTATGGCATTCAAATAATTAATAATGTATAGGTGGTTAATATTTGTGGAGATTACTGTTTATGTAGACCCCTTCCTCGGGACTCCAAAGTTATATTCAGGTGAAAAGATAAGGCATTTTTCTCATGTTTAAGGGTATTTTTCATCATGTTTACTACTTTCTTTGTGCATAACTGCCAACTAAAGTATAGGATGCAAATTGCTGTTATTTGCAAAAGAAGATATCAGATTTTCACTTTTTTTCATCTTGTCTCCCCCCCCCCCCCACGAGGAATCTCTTACTACCTCATTGAATTTAAGTTCTTTTAAAATGTAAAAATGAGCAGAATATTTAATTTTTCATTTGTCATAGTCAAAGAATGGAGTAAATTTATTTCTAAAATTACAATTAACTTTTGCACATTCTGATAGCCCCTATTTTTGCACCATGAGTGATTTTTTATCGCTTAAGAGGGAAACTCTGAAAGTCGGTGTTAGAAATAAGAACTTAAACTTAGGCGTCATGGTGAACCTTGTTTAAGTTTTTAGGCATTAAAATGAGAACCTAGATGCCATTTTTAATGAATCAAATATATATGAACCCAAATATAAAGAAGTGTTTGAAAAGAGAACTTTTCCATATTGCTTTGATAGCATATTCAAAAAATATCCGTCATCAAAGAAAATGGTTTTAAAAAGCAAAATTGCTTGTATTTAAAAATTACTTTTCAAACGTATCATTAGGATCAATAACGGATAACTTATTTAAAAAAAACGCTTCAATGCAATCCAAAATTTTTGGCGTAAACTTAGCATTGAAAATCTAGGTATCAAATAAAAATTTTTGGTTGCAAAATGCAACTAACACCTGCTTATTTCTAACACTAAATGTAGCAGTCGATTGCATTTGGTTCATGATATCAAATGATGTTAACGCAGCGGATTAACATCAGCTAATTATCATCTAGAAACTAACTAGTTTGTTTTATGACAACTGATCAGTTCTATAATTATAACAAATCAAAAGTACTTAATCATAGATTGTGTTAAGAATTGAACGAATACCTTTCTGCTTGAGAAATAAAGTACAAGTGATCAACGTTTTATCGCGCAAAATCTACAGACATGTGTTTCAGGGTTACAAGAACTCATTATTTAAAGCAAAGAAGTGTGAGCTTAAATATGAAAAACCATCCAAGAATAGCCTTGTAATCCTAAAACACGTGTCTCTAGATTTTTGCAACTTTTATGTGATAAAACGTTGATTACTCCTATTTTATCATAGGTTATGTTGTTCAATTGTGTTTAATGGGAAAAAAATATTTGCATAAAGAGATTTTAGTTGTATGCAGCTCTGTTTACTTTTTTCAGGTTACGAACTGATGTCTGTCAGAGATCACAAAGGGAGGACTGCAAAATGTTTTGCAGAATCAGATGAAATGAAAAAAATAATAGAAGAATATATAGCAAAGGAGGATGAAGTTGATGAAATTTCTTTTGAGCTTCAAAATTATGGTCCCCCCCTCTTCAAGTCCTATGGAGAGTATCATATTTATCTGTATTTACTCAACATTCTACTGTCATATTATACAGATCTATTTCACCTGACAAGTTGGCTCAAAAGTGGGAAGAAATCTGATTTGGGAGACCATGAAAACCAAAGATGCTGTCATGTTTTGTCGACTGAACAAGTGGTGTGCTCTGAAGATGCCATGTTTCTGGAAAAAATGAATGACCTAATTGAAAATTTCACTGAATCGGTTAAGCAGCGTGCTGAAGAACAGGAAGTTAAGGGAATTGAATTGGAGCTTATTCCACTAAAAATGTACGTGGCAGCTCTGTCTGGTCCAGATTATTTAATTAAAACGTGATTCTAGAATTTTTTCCACATTAGTCAGGGTTTTTTTTTTCTGGCGCAATGGAGTCCCTTCACGCAACGTCACAGGTCGCGCTAGGTCACGTGTCAACTAGGAAGCCAACAACGGGGATGAAGCGTTGAAAGCATTACTGAAGAACCGTTCTTTTTCTAAACAAAATGTGTTGCTTGTGGATGCACTAAGGTTGCAATTGAAGTCAATTGCAAAGAGAAGTTTTTTTTCATATTTCCTCATACAAAGAAGGATCATTTAAAAGTTTTGTTCATAAAAATAAAATGAGAAAACTTACGGCCAAAAAACATTGTTTTTTGCAGATGACTTCGATGAAGAATGCTTTAAGTGTCGAAATTTCACCAAAAGATTACTAATAAAACAAGGCGCGATCTCTACAAAATTATTTTTTTTTGAAAGAAAAGAAAAGGAAAGCTTTAAAGTGTTTAAATGCTTCATCGAGTCAAAGTGCTGTTTTTTTTTTTTGGAAAATTAAATTGTTTACCCAAATGTTTTCATAAATTTTACATAACATTGTAATATATGAAATCCCAGCTAATGCAAATCAACCAACGAAGCTCTACAGATAAGTTGTAGATTAATAAAGTTGTTATTTTTTTTTTTTAATGTCGATGTAAGTTTACAAAAGTTTCTTTTCTTCTTCTTGCAAAAAAAAAAAAAAAAAATCAATATAGCATTTTTAATTCGTACAACTTTTCCTAACAGGTACATAAATATACAACGCAGAACAATAGAAGTTTTTCGAAAATTATATGGAAGAAAAAGTTCACGTAGTTTATTGTCTTTATTTATAACTATTATTATTTGTTATTATTTTTATATTAATTTAATTCTTTTACATTTCATTAAAAAAGAGCATATTTCAGCCAAATCTTCATTTTACTACTTCCTTTACTACTTAAAATTTATAGATATAAACATGTAGCATAAATGAATTATTTCGTGTATATGAATATTTCTCTGGCCAATATTTAAAAGACCTGGGTCTTAGCGGAGAAAATATACTTTAGTTAATATAAGCTGAAAAAAAAATATAAATCTTCTGTTTCAAAGAAAACTAATTATTTCAACTGTTATTTTGAATATTAATTTTGAAGCATTCATTTTGCTATTAACCACTTTCACATGTTGAGAAACTGGAAATTTATTTAGCAATGTTTTCATCCCATTAATATGCTAACATTTTTCTCAGCAGTAACGTACATAGACTTCGGTGCACTGCCCTCGCAAGATTCTTACATGTCCCCTCTCACCCCCCCTTTTTTTCGATCAAAAAAAAAAAAAAAAAATCCGTGTAGTGCTATTTTTCTGTATTGCACGCCCCGAAACCGTGTGTGCCCCCCCTCCCATGCCGAAGGACGCTATGTACTCTACTGTTTCTCTGTATACATATACCGTATTTTCGGGTAGATAAGCCGCGGCTTATATGTGTTTAAAAGCTGAATTTTAACTCCTGCGGCTTATACCAGGGGTGATTGTGAGTTCATAAAAAAATACCTGAAAGTTTTAAAGAGAAAATGTTTGTGTGTGTGTGTGGGGGGGGGGGGGGGTGTTTTTTTTTTTTTTAACCAAGGCCCCTATTACATAAAAGACACAGAATTTCACTCAAGAATTTTAAAGTTATGGTTTTTTAATACAAATAAAAATATATTTAATTTATCTCCTAACTAAAGCTAATAAGCAACAATAAATGAGAAAAATTCGATTCTCATATTAGATGCAAATCAATTGCATTTTTTAAAATGAAGGCATCAAAATAAAAAAGGTGCAAATAAAATGATTTATTAAAATAAAAAATAGAATGGCATCTGAACATTTCTATTTGATGAATATTATTAATAACTAGCTGCCAGGGCAGCTAGATTAGCTTCCTGCGGCATGTTGATGCATAACGTCCCCCCTCTCTAACTTTTACCTCATTCTGAAGTTATATTATTTGATATAATTTAATGTTCATTCGATTTCAAGACATACCACGCACGTGGCCCGGCGTTGCACGGGCACTTCGTGCCCTGAAAGTAGTGAGAAAAAAATTTAAAGAAACTACTCCCCGCCAAGGCGGCTCGCTTACAGGCGCTTCACGCCTTTACTTTTTTCCTATATAAAAAAAATCATTCGAATTATTGAGATGCTTCGCGTCTTCAAGATGGTGAGGAAAGTTTCAGTAAGTTCAGCTCGCTCAAAGGAGAAAAAGCAGACATTGATACTCAGTTTTTAATATAAGTAGATGGCTCTTCAACAAATGAATGTTTCAAAATATTACAAGTAGCTAGCGATAAAAATACTATGTAAGGCAGGAATTCAAGTGAAACACCATTGCAATCGCTTCGAGACGATCGCAAATTGCCATCGCTACTGGAAGTCGAATTCAAGTGAATTCGTTTCACTTGAATCCAAATTTGGGAATTTGCGATTGCATTGGTGAGTTGCGATCGTCCGTGTTTCACTTGAATTCCTGCCTTAGTCGCCCGCTTATGAGTTTCGTGTTTGATTTAGTTAAGCCTTCATTCAAAATTCGCATTATCATTTTTATCACTGTTTCATGGCAACCACGTTTTGCAATGAAACAATGGCTTTCATATTTAATCATTTATTAGGCTTAATCGCTTTAAATTTGACCACTTATTAATTGATATCTTCGCTAATTAAAATCGTATAATTATATGAATTGAAACTAATGAAGCTTGAAAAATTACCTATCTATCGGTACCTGGCTCGACTTTCAGTTCATTGGCGTTCAGGAGAAAGAAGCGTGACATAGAAAGATAGTTAGAAAGAAAGATAGTTAGAAAGAAAGATAGTTAGAAAGATACTCAGTTTTTAATATAAGTAGATTATTGGAAAAATCTTCGAAAAAGAGAAATTGCAGAGGTGGGATGATAAAAGCATAATTAAAAGTATTTTATTTCCGGTATTTTCGACCATGAAAATACCAGAATACAATCACCCCTGGGCTTATACGCCATGGCGGCTAATACGATGTAAAAGTTTTTTTTTTGTCTTTTTTTGTTTTTGTTTTTTTCAAAGTTCATGTTATGTTTAGTTATTGCTTAAAAACAAAACAAATTAGAGTCTGACATCGAAAACCACAACCGCAAAGCCCTTGAAAAGATCGATTTTGAAAAGGGTGATAGCATTTCTACTTATTCAGATGTTATTTTATTCTCCTAAATCATGGGATAGATAAGGAAGTGGAATAAATTAAGAAAAAAAAAAGATCAACCATTAAAGGAATCCAAAGGAAAAACAATAATTTTAAAAAATGCCCTCCAGCCCTTGCCTTGAGGATGGAAAGTAGGGTTGCAGTAGAAACCAACTGGAGTAGAACAGGGTTATTATAAGTTGCAGTTATCGCCAAAATGTTGCAACGTTTTATTTATCTATGACATTAAAACACTGTTTTCAAATCAGTGTTTCTTTTTCTTTGTCATTGTTTTTGAACGATGTTAATACCAGTATACAGCATAGGTGTAGGTTCTCGCAGATTGAAGTTTTAACAAAGTTTTATGTGGCTTATACGCCGATGCAGCGTATCTGATGACACATTTTTTTCTCCTGAATTTTGCGAAGTGCGGCGTATACGGTGGTGCGGCTTATCTACCCGAAAATACGGTAATAAAAAGTTTTTGAAAGCACAAACCTGTTGTATATCGTTGAAAAAAAAATCTTATCGAAGAATTCAAGAAGCAAATAGCTGAAAAATATACATATATTGCTAAAACGTACAGCTGTAATTTAATCACAAATTATTGGTATTAACAAAACTTTTACTGTTTTATCCAGTACTAGTTTATTACTAAGTATAAAATGCATTTGATTAAAAATTTTGGTAGCGTGAAACATCACTTAGATACCACTTAACATTTACACTATTTCATTGGATGGTACTTTTATGAATAAAATCTAAATATCCTTAGTTTCGTAATGGCAGAATTAAAATTTCTTAAAAATATATTGCATAAATATATGACTGAGTATATATTTAATGGTTCTACACTAGACAAAGAAAACAAATTATAAAGCTCATTTGATTAGTGAAAAAAAAAGAAAGAAAAGAAAAGAAAGAGAGCAAAACAGAAGTTTCACATTACGTCCTATATTTTTTCTCACAAAACCATGGGTATTTTAATTGTATTTGCACAATGTATTCACATACAAAATAATGTTTATAGAAATGCATATATTTTAGAAAAAGTCAATATTAACAGAAAGTCATTTTACTATACAAGGAGACATTTAAAATATGTATTCATTACAAAGAACATTTTTTTAAAATAAATTAAAAACAACTTTTTATGCTGTTGTTAGACTCTTAACTGACACTTACAATTTTTTTTCTAAAATTGCCTCTCTCATGCTAAGAAAAATTCAGAGAGAAATAAACTAATAACAAATATTACGAAGTAAAAAACATTAAAAGTCAACTCTAAATAAGAGACTAAAACTAAATCAATCTGACCTAAATCACAATTAAAAAGATTAAACTAAACGTAAGTACTATATTATTAATTACAAAAATGGCGTAAATAGCCAAAGCAAACTAATTTTGATCGGCCATCTCCAGTTAAAACTCAATACGAAATCATGCTAACAGAGTAGCAATCCTAGCCAACACGTGACATCCACTGTGCGGCCCTCTAGCGGTGAAGGGACTCCATTGCTGTATTGAATGTACTCCGTGGCCATGAGGGCTTGTTTCTTGGAACGATACCAAATCTACGTCCCCATCGGAGCGGAAGCACTCAAAGTGCTGTACTGCAGTGCCAAGCACAGAAGTTGTATCTGCACATTTTATCAAAATTGAGCTTTTCTAATCAGGTAGTTGTTTGTGATATAATTTATCCAAATGCAGTGTTTAATAAACACAGAAGAATGGGAAACAAGTTTTAAAAAAATTATAAGCCAACAGCAGCAAAACTGTTTTACTCTCAAAAAGTGTTATTTTTCTCCACCTTGCCCACCTCTTAGCGTTACGCCTTAGGTCTTACCACACAAACCCTCTATGTAGGTCCACGGATTCTCCTATAGTGAATTCAGAGAGAATCAATATTGGAAGTAAACAAAGTAGCCGGCGACACCGTTCTCTGCTTGGCTCAGGGGTGTAGAAAACAGAGCCAATCAGATATGCAAAATGTTTATGAACAGAATTGCCAATCCAAAGAGATGGAGCAAGGTGAAAAAAAAAAACTTTTTATCAGTACAACAGTTGTACGGCCGTTGGCTATAGGTGAAATAGCTAACTTTCCTACTATAGCTAAATTGAATATAAGAAAATATGAAAGCATTTTATAATTAAAATAATTTCTGATGTGATTTTCACTATTTTTGTATCCACAGGTATTAACAATATTTTTTTCCAATTGTAAAGACCTACTTTTACAATGTAAACGATAGAAATCATGCACTTTTGTGTTTTTCATGTCAAGTACTCAAGACTCCAGATTGAAATAAGAATAACACAAAAAGAAATAAATTCACACAAGCAATGAATGTTTAAATGAAATGTTTTTTTAATTTTATGGAGATAATGCTTACAAAATTTAAAATTGATAGTGACTCATGAAATATTTATGAGAGCATAATGTTTTCATTTCGAATAAGCAGCCTTCATTAACAGTGTTAATCTTCTTTGACATGAAATGTTTCAGTACTGGAATGCTTTCTCTGAGATGACTTATGAAGCTGCAAAGGAAGGAAATAAATTATTATATTGAAATAAGTGGTGAGTTATAAGCTATTGAATGTCAGGGTTCTGTTTGTAAGCCGCTCTGGGGGGGTAACCAAGGCACACATTGTATGTCTATTGGTTGGCTGACCAGAAGGAAGAAAAATGCTCCACACATAAAACTTACTTCCCAATTTCCAAATTAGGGACATGTATGCCAATGACTTATGTTTTACATAAGTGTTTGGCTTGAAAATTTTTTTTTAAATTTTTCTGCATTCAACATTAATGCGTTTTAAGTCCATTTATACACACTCTAGAAAATCCATATGTAGAAGTGCTGAACCCAAAACATATTTTCTTCGACCAAACTTGCCGTGATAATTTTAACTTTTCAATTGTATTTTAAAAAATAGTACAGTTAGAATACTATATATATTAGGTTGGTGCGTATGAAATGTCGGATTCTTAAGTGATTGTATAAAACTGCATATCTTTCTTCAAAAGCTGTTTATTCAATCAAAGTATGCTCCATTCGCTTCAATACACTTCTCCCAACGAGATTTTAAAGCGTAGATGCCTGTCTTAAAAAAATTTTGGTCTTTAGAATTAATAAACTCTGATATCGAGTTTTTTAGACTGTCTTCATTTTCATAGTGTTTGCCCCTTAAAAACAGCTCTAAATGCTTGAAAAAATGAAAATCGGTCGGCGAGAGATCCGGTGAATATGGTGGATGCTGCAAAACTTTATATTCCAGTTCGTTCAGTTTCGCAATTGCTTTGTGTGTCGGCAGAATTCATATCGGCAATAAACTCAAAAGAAATAACAAAAGGGAAGACCTTCGAGAAAACCTATTTTGCTGAGTCTCTAGCAATGGACAATACGACTATGAATGAGGTTATGCCAAAGACAAAAGTATAACGAAAACAGGGAGACAAACGTCCGCATGTAAAGAGAATCCGACAATTCATACACACCAACCTAATAGAATAAACATAATTTTTGACTGTTCAAACAAAAATTAGTGATTCTGTCTTTTATTAAGTTATGTCAATAATCCTTTCTTTATTTACTAATTGCTACTTCGTTTTTATGGTGAAATAAGCACCAGTATGTAATTAAAAAAAAAAAAAAAGGACGTAATCTCAGCAAAATTTTAGGATACTAAATATCAACAGCATAAAAATAAACACCATTATTTTGAGCATACACTTCATTTTAGAAAACTTCACTATGAACTGCACCACCCCTTAATCTGAAAAAAAATTTTCTTTCCCTTACAGTGAAAATAAAAAACAATTACTACCTGTTTTTTGATAAAAAAATTAGATACATATATTGCTAAGTTTCCTCTTTTCATAAAATCAAAAGAAATATCTCACACATGTCTTGCTTTGTGAACTGGGAGTTTTTGAGCATAATTTAAATGTATAATGGGCATTATTTTTGAACTCAAGCTGCTATGCCTTACCCTCCTCTTCAAGACAAATTTTTGCAAAATATCACAACAGGAACATATTCATATCTTTGAAGGGGAAAAAACCCCTTATAATGAACACTTTATTATTAACACTGTAGCTCACTTTCATTATCCTACTTTCCTATTAAAATAAACAAATAAATGTCTTGTGATAAAAGAAAGTCCAGGAAAAAAAAAAAGTTATTGCAATAAATATTTAAAAACTAAATTTTTTAACTAGGTGGTTTTGGGATTGAGAATTATGACTAAATTTTTTCCACAAAGTATCAGCGTTTCAGTTTATACTCTGCATGATGTGCGCTTAATCAGTACAGTACCCTGAAGTAGTAAATCTTTGTGAATCTTAAATATTGACCAATTGATAAGAATTAACAGTTGAAGCAGTTATTCACTTTAAAAACTTCTTATCTAATTTCATAATGTGCATGAAGTGCAGTAACAATGTTCATATGGTTATATATTTCCTCACATCAAACATTTCAACGTAGGGCAATAAAGATTGTTTTCAAAAAAAGAATATATCCTTGTGACAGTGGATACTAATAATTTTTAAAAGTGTCAACTGGCCACTAATTTGAATTTTCAGATCTATCAGTAACCATTTTTTGATTTGTTCAGATTTAACACGTTGACTGCCAGTAATTTTCAGATTTCTGGCCAAAAATGAAATTTTGATTTTGTTACATTATATTATTAAAAAGTCTAAATCTAGAGCATAGTTATAAAATAAAAGAGTAATAAGTAAAGTAAAATAAAAAAAAAAAAATAAATAAAAAAATAAATTTAAAAGTAAAATAAAAGAGTAAAAGTATAATATTGTTACAAATCTTGTAAATAGTTGTTGTTTTTCCTGCCTTGCATCATTTTCATTAGTTTTGGTTTTATCTGACGTCATGTTGCAAAAGTATCTGAAGATATCACTTTTATCACTTGTATACCGGCCCTGTAACGTTTTGTAGTTTTTACACTTGCCCTGCATTTAATAAGCGTGAGGAGTGTTTTCTTTTTTTTCTTTTTCTTTTTATCACTAGAATTTGTGAATGGATTACATAATGTTATGAATGAAACAAAATATTCCAGGTGAATATTGTCGTAATTTCCTTCCGTGTATAAATAGCTGGCCTTGAACACAAGTCAGTTAGTTCTTTTCAGATTTTGATTTCTGAGAGTGCTCGTTTTTATTCGCTTTGGGCGAATGTTGTTTTGCTTTTGTAATTGCTTAATTACTGTTCACGTTGGATACGTGGTGCTGAGTTACTGTTGAGAGTACAGTGTACTGTTTTGCTACCTAATTGCTGGATGTTTAGCAATTGTTTCCCGCTTTATTGTAAATAGTGTATATACTTGTAAATAAATTTATAGTTACTTCCTCAAGATTGGACTGCTCATTTGAAGAAAGTTGAAGGTGCTACGGACTCGTTACAATATAAATTGTCTTTTCATGCAAGCCAACATTGATTTTTTGTTCTTTCCCAAGAAGCCATCTATCGATATTAGCACTGATATATTAGGAATTTAATCGTAGCAACACAAGAAAGGCAAGTGAATACAGTACGAGATAACTCGTAGTTGGCGTCCTTGAAAAGATCGCTACCTACGAGTTATCTCGTAGTCAGCAGTCAACGTGTTAAGGTGATAAATCCATTGGATTGACATAATGCCATCAAGATTTCTACCACATACAACTTTTTATGTGCTTCAATGCAAAATATAGGACGCAAACAATAAGTGTATAAGATTTAATATAACAAAGTACAATTTCATCCAAATAGAAATTACTTTGTTTTCTGCAAAAATGTTATGGAAAATGAACATTTTAGGATTTTTAGGACCAAATTCAAAACTTTAGGAATTTAAATCTTTTTAAGGAATTTTAGAACAATTCCACCCTTGCTCCAGTAATAAAAATGTAAATGTAAATAAGATTTAAATTTGCTTAAATTAGATGTTTCTTTATGGGTAATTCCATGTAAATGTCAACCTAGACAACTCAGTGGCGGATCCAGACTATGGATTTGGGAGGGGAACTTTTGTAGAAACTGTTTAATGGGGGGGGGGGGGGAGCTCTCTCTCGCGCTGCAAAAGCTCTCGCTTTTTCAGCGCGCTTTTTAATAAAGAATTAAATGCAATACAAATTTTGTTCGTCACAAATTCTCAGATAATAATTTCAATCCCCGTTTGTTTATTGTTGAACTTTTTAATTAAGAAAAAAAATTAGCAGAAACTATGAAATATAAAGAGCAATTCAACAAAAAATAAATACAAATGTGATTAAGAAAGTTTGTGGCCACAAACTTGAAGTCTCGCACTGATCAATCAAATTTGTTTAAAAAAAGTACTAATGATAAACACTTAGTAAGCTTTATACACATTAATGTAAGAATGAAGGCTTTCACGGCTGGTGTCAATATTAGTTAAGGATTCCAGGCTGTTGTGCCGTGGTCTAACGGCTTTAATCCATACGTTTCAATCGCAACTGTGGCGGTCACCTTCAGTGACTTTCAGCTAATCAACAAGCCACTGAAGATGACCGCCGCAGTTGTGATTGAAACGTATGGATTAAAGCCATTTAGACCACGGAACAACAGCCGGAATCCTTAACTAATATTTTGTACACATTTTTTATTTTAATCCAATGTGGACTGTAACTTTATTTTACTCTTAGCCAGCCTAAGCGATCAGCATGATTTCAGCAGTATTTACAAATTCAGTTGTATTTACAAATCTAGGACATGAATACGCCAACTTGATGTGAATTAAGAAATTATTGCACTATTATAAGTTTATTACATTTATTATCTGTTAATTAGTATATTTATTTGAGCTTAAAGGTTACCCAATGAGCCTTTAAATTCAAATTAATGTTCGTATGAATCAAAAAAAAAAAAAAAAAAAAACGTTTTCAGTGACTTTGAGCGAAAAATAAAGGCTGATTATTCGAACGATATTGTTGCAGTCCTTCAAGAAATAAATTTTTTCTTTCATCAACATTTTTTTAAAATTATGTTTTAAATAAGCTGTTCATTTCGAAACATTGTTAAATTTGTAGTTATCATCGTCATTCTTCGTTCTGTTAATCTCGGAACAACTTGCCCCCACGTCAGGGTAAGTTGTTCCTTTTCGGGTTTATTTACCATAGAATTAATTATTAAAAAACCTTACGAAATAAAACTCAAAAAAAAAAAAAAACAGCTTTTGTATCAAAGGGACAAAGAAAAACCTTGGAATATTAATTTTAGAATCTTGTTTTCCGAACAAATTTTAAGCATGAGTAAAACACGGAACTTTTGGCCCCGCTCTCCCCTGCTTACATTTATTTTTTCTATAAGTATTTAATGTAGAACAAATTGAATGAAAGAACTAAGACTTACCATGAAGAAAAGAAGATAGCTGCAGAACAGAACAGTTCTCATCAGCAAAAAAAAATCTTGAAAATAAAACGTAGCTATCACAAATAAATCTGTTATAGTTGTGGTGGTATTGTGCAGCACAGAATAAGCGCACTAAACACGAAACACAGGGTTACCAACTCTTAAAAATGCCCCCCCCCCCCCTAAACTCAACTCAAAAAACCCTTAAATGCGATTGGATAATAATGACGTTATAAATCAAAAACTTTGGTTGCCACTTAAAATTTTTGGTAGCCAAATCTCAAATATGAAAACAAAAGGAACCTGAAAAACGAAATTATTTTTCTTTTCTGTTCTGAAAATTTTTATGCACCTTGGCGTTTTGGAGGGGGAACGTTCCCCCAGTTCCCCCCCTGTGGATCTGCGCCTGAGACAACTAGGCATGATTTTTTCATCTTCCAATATATACATTGTGTGATATATCATTTTAAAGGTAATTTTCAAATTTTTAGAATTTAACCACAGTTCTCACAAAATATTACTCTAAACCAGGGTTGTAAAAAACCCACCCGGGTTTTTTGGGTAAAACCCACTCTAAAAAAACCAATAAAACCCGCACAAAAGCGGGTTTTATTGGGTTTTTTAAAATTAGTGAGATTTATTTCATATTCAGCATTTTTTATACTAGATTTTATCCATTGTATTTAAAAAAGTTACCCTACCTATTGAAACTTATACGTCTACCTATGAAATGTAGATATAAAACACTAAGGCAATTTCTTTTCTGCCGATGAGAACGATTGTTTTGTTTACGGTTGCAATGGCCTCGAATAATATTACGGGAAAATAAGATAATGTTACAAAATACATTTTAAAATGCCAAAAACTACGAACATTGAGCACAAATTATTACTAAATATCGTTACATTTCATTTTTTTTTTTAAACATTTATCTATGATGTAACTTGGGTGGTGGTGGCATAATAAAAAAGTATAAACTAATCCTTTAAAGAAAATTTTCAAATGTTATTTGTTACTTTGTCTTTTATGATGATTTATTTACATTATTTAAATGCAAATTATTGCATATTAAATTAATTAAGACAAAAATAAAAATCAGCATTCTTAATTAATTTTTTAAACATAGAAATCCCCACCCCCACCTTTGCCTTTTTCAACTAGCAAAAGAAACAATAAATCTAAAAAAACATAAAAGTCAATAAAACCCAAAAAAACCCGCCCGGGTTGGGTTTTTTGAAAAAAACCCGGGTTTTTTGCAACCCTGCTCTAAATACCTACAAAATGAGTAAAAAGATAAGATATGCAGTTACCCAAAACGTCGCATATTTTTCTAACTTTTCATATTCATTTATAGTAAAAAAAAAACTGAAAATAATAATGGTTTTTATTTTTTTATTATTTTTTTTTTTTTTAATTATTGAAACATGGTTCTTTTGCTTTACAGTAATATATAATATTTTTTGTTTTATCATAAATTAAATATTGCAAAGTTAGTAACTATTCAGTCTGATTTACTTGTTATGTTAGTCACAAAAACATGAATTAATTCAGTTATTTCCTTCTGGAAATAATATTTTTTACATTTTTTCGCCTGATCTCTTCTATGTTATGAGCACAGTTAGATTGATAAGGTTGTGCATAAAAAAATTCCTTTTTTCTTACCATAGGACTTGTGAGTAACATAACATCATTGTGTGTGACTAACATAACATCACTGTGACTAACATAACATGACTGTTCAAGAAATGCTTAAATCTTAACAAACATTTATTTTAGAAACAAATTAATTTATTGAACCTCTTATTATGAAGAAATTAGTGTGACCATATATACTGCAGTAATTTTTTTTTTCAAAACAGTTTTTTTAATGGTTAATTTGGGGTCAAAATTTTATGCTGTAATTTGCGACGCAAGTAATCGACACATGAAGTCAACATCTTAAATGAAAGAATTCTAAATGACTTTAAAGCTATGTACGGTATCACTGTGCAATAAGTTTTTCTATGAATATATGGAGCTGCTGCTCACTTAAAAATCAGATATGACCCTAACTGCCTCCAGCATCTACAGGTCATGGAGTTTTATGACATTGGATCATGGAAATTTGCCCTCATGTATAGTACACAGAGACGTCATTTCAAGTTTTTCCTAGGGAGGGGGGCAAAAGGTCTAAACACAATGCAATTTCATCGAAAACATAAAAAACCACGCCCACTTATATGCAAATACATTGATTTCTCAAAGCCAAAGGGTGGGGGCAATTGATTCCCCCTGCCCCCCTAAATGACGGGCCTGATAGTACAACGTGTGGAGCAGCGTTTTACATGGGCAAACTTTTTTGGTAATTAATGCATAGGAATTATTTCAGGAATTAAAAAAACAAGAATTGAAGATAAACTGATTGTTTGTGAGTGAAAGTGACATGGTTGAAAAGAAAGAGTTAAAGTTGTTGTTTGAAAACGGGAATCCCCGAAAAATGTTTTTCGGTAAGAATAATATGCTGTAAATATTGAGAAAGTTAAAATTTGTTCATTAAAAAGTACAGGGGATGAAATCCCAAGAAAATGAGTTTTTTATAGAAATTGTGGAAGATGAAGCTGCTGATAATTTTGAAGGAAATTCTCCCGGACTGTTCCGAGATACAAAAACTAAGACAGTGGGTAATTTTATTGTGGTGATATTAACCTCTTGTAAGTCTATATGTTAAGTAGGTTTTAAACATGAAAGAAAATGATTATGAACTCTTCATGAGCAAAAGCTCTGAAGCAATCTTTGTGTTTCCCGCAAATGAGGACAAATTTGAAATTTAAAGAACCCAAATTTTAAGTTTAAAGAACCTAAATTTCAAAAGTCTTGTTGCAAACATCTGCGAATTCCCGCAGACATTATTACAAAATTGAACTGGAAATTTTATTTGCAAGCAAACATGTGTATTAAGCTGCAATAAAATCTTGTTTGCAGTCTAATATTTGTACTAATATTACCTGTAATACACTTAAAGTTAAATGTCTAATCGTGCGTTATGTTAGTCACGTTATGTTAGTCACAGGCGATTTGTATTATAACACTACATTTTGCAATATCATTAAAAATATATGCCAAATTTACAATTATTAATGTGAAAATACCCTTTCACATAGATACTATCAGTGAAAAAAAATATTATTTTTTGGTTTAGTTTTAGAGAATTGTGTTGATGAATTTAATGCAAAATTTTGAGGGTTGCAAATCTGTTATGTTAGTCACGTTGATCAAAATGTTCCGTAACCATCAAAAATTGAAAGTAATATTATTATTTTTTTTATATTAACTTCAACAAGTCATCTATGCAGAGAAGAATAACACCATGTTTTTGGCATTGTGACAAAAAATATGGCTAGCAAGCAGAAAATAATATTAAAAATTTGTTCTAACTGTTATGTTAGTCACAATGGAATTACCCTTATATTTATAGATAGGGTGGCCACTCTCCAGCTAAAATAAAATTCCCCGTGATTTCCAGGTTTTAAAGAGTAAAATTTCTGAACTCCCAGACATTATGCAACATACTCCTAATATTTTAATTTGATTGATTTAAAAACCTAATTAAGTCACAATAGTATATAAAATACTTATATATACACATATATAGATATATTTGATGCATGTACACTGTACATGTATTTTGAGTTTTATATTTTAAATCAAAATTATTCACGTATGCCCCTCTTGTCTCAATATACTGGTAAAATTTTCAAATACCATTCAGAATGTTAGTTTTTTATATTAATTCAAAGAGCACTACACTTATTTTACAGAATTAATTTCTTTATTCTATTTTATTGTATTCATGAACTCATAGCTGCCAACCTCAAACTTTAACAAATAAGGATACTGAAAGAAACAAATAGGACTACCAAATGGGGATTGAAACAGGAGCAAGGCAAAAATACCACACTTTAATTTCTATTGCTATATAATGTTTCTCTTCAATTTAAAAAATATAAAAATAGTCGAACCATTAGCTTACTTCAACTTGAGTGCATTTAAACTGGACGCATATGCAAAAAAACAAAGAACTAAAGAAGGAAAAGAAATAATGAGGTTTAAAATGGAGACATACAAAAATACTCCCAAGGAATATTTGGATTAATAAGGAGATTATTCCTTGAAACTCTGTAATTCCCAACAAAAAAGTAAATTTAAAAAATAACTAAAATAAGTGAAAAAAACAGCTAAAATAAAAAACAGAATTGACAGGTTTAAGCTAACTGGTAGCACATGTTAAAATAGATTCTTACTCTGAAAATAGTTCAAATATTGACCAGATGCAAAAAGATTAAAATTTCAACGAAGACAACTTCCTGGCAAAATTTTTACTAAAGAAGTCATTTTTTGTGGAAATTGAGAAGTTCCTTCAATCAACTGAACTTGACACGAATAAAACAAAAAGAGAGAGGTCAAATTTTTTTTTTTCCAAACATAATTTGATTTTCAAAAAAAGAAAAAAAAAAATTTCGGACAACACGTAAATTTGAACAAACATTTGGGAAACTAAGTACTTTGCAGCTATGCGAAATGGTTCAATTAAATGAACGAAGAACATTTTAGAATTACTATTACTTCTTTTTTCTGTTGGCCAATTTTACACAGTACAAACAAGAAACTGATGTTAACAAATAAATTATTAAAATAATGTATATAATTGTTATTGTATAGCACATTATAAAATTTTATTCACAATGCAATAAGAAATATTCCTAATGAAGTTAAAATTAGCTGTGGCCAGTTACGTTTTTAGATAGTGTATGTTATTTAGTCGCCACATGACAAATGGTAATTTTTAGGCCTACTGTCAGTCCATCACGAGAAAAGCTCCCGCCGAAATGTCTGTGCCTGTCTGTAGCTATAGTAACGAGGCAGGTCTCATTTTTCCGGTGGAAGCTTGATAACGAAAAAGCTGTTTGAAAAACTTGTGCGACTACACAAAAGTGAGAAGACGAATAGCAAATTGCCGCGCAAAAAACATACTGCTAACACTTCCAGACAATGAATCAGGTCCATTTCTATGGTAATAGACTGGTGCAGACAATCCGGCGGGAGCTTTTTTCGTGATGGACTGACAGTATGCAGGGCCTGAAATTCAGAAATTCCAAACTTTACTTGTTGAAGTGAGACAATAGGTTTTCTTGGAGCAGGTGAAAACTTAAGAAGTTCAAAGAAAAATCGGGCATGAGAAAATACTTTCACATGAAAAAAAGTTTCATTTTTAAGACTGCAATTGTTTTATCATAGGCAGGCCCGGATTACCCAATAGGCCATCCTAGGTATTGGCCTAGGGGCGCAAGCTCGTAAGGGCGCATATAGCGGAGGAAAAAATTAATACACAGTTCGTTGTAAAAATAAATAAACAAAAAATAAAGGAAGAAAGAAAGAAAGAAAAAACAAGAACACCAAAGCGCTATAAAATATATAGAGAAAAAAATTCAACTAGAAGGGATTGCAAAATGCCAGTTCAGCAAAAAAAAAAAGCAATTGGATGGGAAGGGGACGTAAAGCTTGAGTTGAGGTAATTCATTTTCTGGTCTAAGCTGATACTTTTCCATACCTTTGGTTTAAACAATCATTTCTTGAAAATATGGCGAACAGGAAAATTAGTAAAAGCCATTGTACAGACAATGGTCAACATGAAACTTATTTATGAAACAATTTTTCTCTCTATAAATCATGTCAGTATTTTTTTTTTTGAAATTAATAATTTATTAATTCATATTTATTTAGGACTGCCAATTAATAGGGGAGCCCAAAGTTAAAATTTTTGGGAGGGGAAGTTAATTTACCGAATGTGAAACTTCAAATTTTTGTATCAACATTTAACGAAAAGAGACATTAGATGTCTTACTAAAATTTATTGAATTGTTATTTCCAAATTTTCCAAACTGGCAGACATTATTTGGCGAAGAAGGAAATTTTGGAAGTTAGACAATGACCTCATGTCGAGGCACCTCTGCAGAATTTATTGATTATTTTGCACTCAAACTAATTTATATATACTTTATATACACTCAAACTTTGTATACATTATTTATAATTACGTCAGTTAATGGGTCAGTTATTTTCCAACATATTATTTATACACATACATATATATTGTTTTTTTTGCCTTCAAAATATTATCACGAAGATCTAAGCTAAGTGGAAAAAAAATACAGGAAATGCCTCGAAATATGTTTTACGAGTAAATAAAAGACCCTCCCTATTCTCCCAACATTTTGAAGATGGTCTAAAATTTTGAAAATTTTCGTAGTTGAGTCCCTAATCCCCATCTTTTCACTCAGCGCCAGCCCTGTCAGATGCATTAGAGTTCCTATAAATGCATATTTAGAGCTTCAATTTCGAATCTTTTTCTATAGAAAGCTCTCAAACGCCTCACTTCCATATCATAAAATATTATTTAAAATTCCGTTTTTAGTCAGCAGGATCGAAAACTTTTTTGGGAAATGACCCTGACTTCTGGCCTCTCCACACCTCATTAAAAATCGTCTAAGACCTCGTGTTTAGAGTCTCAATTTTAAACATTTTCCCAGAGAGCGCCCCTCCCCCCTCCGACATTCATTCCTCATCTAACGCTATTCAAATCATCTAGTTGTTTTCAGGGCTTCAGTTCCGAAACATTTACGGAAACGAATTACCGAACGCCGTCGTTTCTCCTAATGTCCTCAAAGATAGTTTCTCATTGCTTATTTAGGACTAAAATTTCGAAAACTTTCTGGGGAGAATGGCTAAACCTTATCCATTTCTCTAACAACATAGGGGTGTTAGAGAAATGTTTTTGGTCCCCACAATGTTTTTGGTCTTCAATTTCGAAAAAAATTCGTACTAGAGTTACCGATCGTCCCGAATAAAAAATAACCTTCTAAAATGGCATTTTAGGACCTCAACTTCGAAAAAGTTCCAGGAGACCTCTCCCGATTTCCGCCTTTCCCCAGCATCATTAAAGTTCATCAAGTCTGCGACACTGATTCCGGTAGTTGGAAATAATCTGCAGCATTTTTATTAGTTTACTCTTTTTTTTTTTTTTTTTAAATTCAAATTGAGGAGTATTTAAGGACTTTTTAACACATTCGCTAGCGATAAGTTGTCCCTTTGCAAAATCTGTCAGAAAACACCAGTTAAACACTGATTGAAGAGAAGAAACATAACGTTTTTTAACATCATGCGCTTTCAAGGAGTCGGAAATCTTTTTAACCAACCATAAATATTTAAATAATCGATTTAGAAAATTCTATTGATTACTTACATACCACACCAAATTATCTTCACTGAATTGCAAATACAGTCCACGTCTGATGTAACGACCACGACCGTCTCCCTCCCAAAGCAAAAGGTCTTTATGACGAGGTGGAGTAGTCGCCAGTAGATTAATAGTGTATGAGAATAAAGCTGGGGCCTTTCTCATGGCTGCTTATAATAGGATGGTAATGTAAAATGCATAATTAAAGTACAAAAATGGGATAATTTTGTTTGTTTTGACGATGAACAGCATCACCGTTTGGCTGACCAAAGACATTTATTTTCTCTCAATTTTTGTTGAGCTGTATTTGATTTTCCTTCTTCTTTTGAAAATTATCTGCAGATCGCTAAAAAATCTGCAACGTACGTCTCGCAATTTCTGCTACTGGGTCTAAGGAGAGGGTAAATAACTTCCTTGACCTCCTGCCTTTTATTTTCTTGCATTTAGACCCAATTTAGACTTAGAATCCAATATTATTTTTTTTCTGCAAAAAATTTTTTTAATCAGGAAAGTACAAATTCAAATTGACACTTTTCAAAATATTGGCTCATTTTCCCAAAATGAAAAGTTTTTTTTCTGCAAGACTTTTCTGCAGACAATGCTTTACTGAAAGAATTTTCTTTTACAATTTTAATCATTGAAAAATCTGTTGTTTTTTTTTTTGAAAATTTTGTTGTTTAGAGGAAAATTCAGAGAATATCAACTTGATTATGGAGTTTGGGAGAAGGCATTAAAATTCAGGAGTCTACTGAACTAATCGGGAGAGTTCGTGTATGTAAGGCACCCAAACAAATGTTTGGAACTAGAAGCTTAAACTCAAAACCATAAAAAGAGTATCAAGTACTTACATCTTTTAACGGCTGCTCCTTTCGACGATTATCGAGGTAACATTTTCACCTCGCAAAATAGCGACTCCAATTTTCTTCTTGCCCTCCACAAGCTCCCTTGATCTGCGAGGTCTGTAGTTCTTATACTCAGTGCAGTCCGTGAGCACAAGATTCATGTGCTTATCATATGCGGCAAAGTTGCCGATGAAAGTACGGTTGTCACATAAGATAACTCGCATCCGGCTGTTAACCATTTGCAGCATGCGATTATTGCGCCCAATAGCCTGCAAATGAAGGACAAATTATAACAGGTCTAGAAGTGATCAGTGTTAGAAATATGAATTTAAATCATAGAAATATGAATGAATTAATGATAACGCCTGGCCTACTTTTTAAGACGTTGAAATGGCCATTTTAATGAACCAAATATCTGTACACAAAGAAATGTTAAAAAATAGAGATTCTACACATTGCCAAAAGCATATTTAAAAAAGATGTTAAATTTTCAGAATAAAATGCTTTGTTAAAAACAAAATTGATTTCACTTTAAAATTACTTTTACAAATTTATCATTTTTATCAATCTTATACATGTGATTACTTTTAAACCAATTTGGCTGAAAATATTTGACGTTGTGACAGGTTGGTTCGACGGGCAAAAGTGCTATTAAATACATTTAGTAAAAAATTTCATTGTATTTTTTTACTTTTAACTTTTATCATTTTGGTTTTTCTAACTGTTTTATTTTATTTATTTTTTCAAATTTAAATTTCTAACTAAAACCAAGCAAGTGAAGAATGCTTCCTTTTAAAAAAAAGCTGGGTAGATCGCTGTCGCCTCCCATTATCTTCATCTCCAGAGATCGTGGAAATTTTAAATGGAATGAAAATTTTAGAGTGGATGGGAAATTTTTTAAGGCAAATCAGTAGAATGACGGAACTATGCTTGGTTTACCAATCTAATTAGCTGAAGAATCACATGTATGCAATCAAGTCTGTCACAAGGGGTCAGAGAATAAAAAAGCTTCAACACAATCCCAAACTTTCAATGTCCTATTTGATGCCCAGTGTTAAAATGCTAGGCGTAT
>JAXGGA010017343.1:0-24568 GCA_038373865.1 Uloborus plumipes | reverse complement strand
TACTGCGTTGCACAAGCTACCTCTGAACAAAAAAAAATTTAATGAATAATAAAACAATACTCAATATAAAAATATAATGAAACTAAATTATGCGTTTAAATATATAAGTACCTGTGACATACACTGTAATAAAAACATTATACAGAACAATCACAATTGAATAATACCATAAATCAAATTGTTCAAGTAAATAAGTAACTACACAACTATAAGAACAAAATCATACATTGCAGAAATAAAGAAAACAAAACCTAATAGAAAAATCCTACAAAACAAATTATGTCCCTGGCTATGGAATAAAACATCTTCAAAAATCAATTTGCTGAAAACAACCATTTCGTAAAGAGCCGACCACATGGGCCTTTATGTCAGCGCCATTGTTAGCCAGCACCCTATACACACAGTTGCCAAAACAATACTTTTGATGAATGCTATCTCTCCAAAAGAGTGGAAACTAATCTGCTCGTGCTTTTCAACCACAATTGTTTCATGATTATTTATGAACGGAGAATTTTTTTTTTTTTTTTAACATCTTTGAAAGTGGAGTCGAAATCAAAATTATGGAGTAATAAAACTTTGAAAAGCAACTTCTCATTTTGAGTTCAGTTACAGACACAACTTTTGTGCTTAGCGTGGCAGTCAAATTTTGTTTTAATTATGTTTCTTAATTTAGTATTTCTAACATGGAATTTCTACAATGTACTTTCAAACAACATTCCTGGATGTTTATAATGTTTTTACCCTGAAAAATTACATTTTGCCACTGTTCTTAAACCATGCACATTGGTAGAAACTTATTGATTCTTCAGCCAAATGACTTTATGCCAAGGGCATAGGGTCTGCAAACTGGTACTTGTAAAGTATATATTAAGTTTTAGATAATCAGTATAAGTAAAAAGTACTATATAATTAAAGAAACTCTTACACCAGAATGCACACTGTACATTGCAAAAAACACAATAATAATATACACGTTTTTAAACACTGATTTTCTTTCAAATCTTTTTTTCAACCCTGATATATCGTAAAATCTCGAAAGTAAACCCCTTCCTTTTCAAAACCAAACAGATACATTTCAGGAGGGGGGTTATAATTGAGATTTCAGATTAAGCATATTCGGAATTTAAGATAAATTTTCATTTAGACAAATGGAAGGGGGGGGGGTATATTCGAAATGGGGGTACTTTCGGGATTTTACGGTAAACTAACATCTTGCTTAATTCAACTATTGAGATGGTTCCAGTTTTAAAAGAATGATCCAACCTGATTACAAACATTCAGATTTTTACTTAAATATGTGCAATCCTTTACTAATATAAAGCTTGGGGAGGGACAACACAGGTGTACACTAGGGTGGAGCGAAAAAAATGAATTTGTGATTTTCGTAAACGGGTACCTTTCATTTACTGTGAATGAGGCTAAGTAACAATTCTGTAAAATATTTCACTTTTGAGACGTTATCTTTAGACTGCGCATTTGGCCTAAAGTTTTGAAATTTTTGATTTTTTTTAGATTTTTCAAATTTTTTAAAAAATTATTGCAAATGATAAAACTAGTGATGGGTGGTTATTAAATGGAAGAAAAAGGTTTGAAATATACAAAGAATTTTTTAAAACCATTTTAGATTACGATTTCAGTCTGCCCATTAGGCCCAAGTTCATCAAATTTTTCGAAATTTCCAATATTTTCATTATTGAGCAAAAATTTTTATAAGTTAATATTTCCTCTCAATAATTACTTAAAGTGCCTTCAAAACATTTTCTTAATCATTTTGTTTTTTCTTTGAACTACTCAACTCTTTACTTTCTCACTGAAATTACCCAGGACTCACCACGTGGAAGTGGCCGCACTTTGGGTGCCACCCGCGCTCCTCTTTTGCTTCCAACCAATAGAGTGCACTCATTTACACTTCTCAGACAAGTCAGGAACAAAAAAGTGTTTCTTTGCGTAGGAAATTGTTCACATTGGTTTTGATGGATGCACTACAAAGACAGGAAAATACAAAGGTGTAATGCGGAAACTGGAAGAAAAACTTGGCAAGCCTCCGTAATGGGATATTTGCCAATTACATTTAAATGAACTTAATTTGCGGCATTTTTTTGCAAAAGCTGGATGGACCTACCAGTGGACCAAAGTGATTTTTGGACCTGTTGAACAACTAAGCTAAACAACTGCTATACTTTCAGATCAGTTTAGTATGAACCTATAGAGTTTGTCATTGATCAGATCTATGGTGACAATAAAGATGATTTAAGTACTGAACAACAGTAAATTCATGAGATGAGAAAGGTAGTTTTAACGGGAAAAATATCCAAAAAATTATGAAACAGAAGTCCAAGAAAGCTTTCCCAAGCCAGATGGTTGACTACAGCAAACATAATCTTTAGACTATAATTTTTAAAAGAGTTTGTAACTTTCGCGGTAAAAGTGTCTTTGCATTTTTAGGATGAAGTGCAGACGTTACTAATTTAGCTATTAATTTTAGTGAGATTATAAAGAATTACATTTATCTCTCCAGGAAGAAGCAGAAAATTGTATTCACATCCATTCAAATCAACGTATACTTGGCACCCTAGAAATATGCTATTATCGATATCAATATATTTAAAAATGGATGTATGTATGTTTGTTCCTTGTACAAATCCAGTTTTCGTCGGATTTTCATCAAACTTCTCACGGAAGTTCTTTCATATGCTAGAATTCACATAGGCGGATTTTTGAAAAAATAAAAAAATCCAAAAAGCTCAAAATTTAAATTTTTTGTTTCAAAATGGCTATTTTCTTTCAATTTTGAATAGATATAGTAATAGAGCCTTTAAACATAAAAATTGATTAAATTTAACACAATTAAATAGGAGTATTTCCCAATAAAGATTACGATGAACAATGAATTATCAATTTTATGCTCACCTATTTCATTTTAGCATGAAATAAGTTTTTATATTCCCATATGGATAGAATTCATTCAAATATTTTTAGAGCTATGTTGTATTAATAAGCACCCGGGCAACGCCGGGTAATAATCTAGTTAGTTCATAAGAGAGAGCATATAAAGAAACTTGTTTTAAATCGTACTATCAACGCTCAATCTAGAAAACAAACAAGCAAACAAGTTCAGATCCCAAAAATAGATAAAAATCTATTTTTATACATTGCATACACAAATAAAAAATCAGAATACATCGATATGATTTCTTGTCATGAAGTGGAAATTACAAAGTCACCTTTTACACATAATTTAACAACACAATATTTAAAAAGATTACTGGTAACTGAGAATTTAAATATGATTTCTGAATGCGCTCTTTTTAAACTTTTATTCAAGAGTCAATCAGTTGAAAGAGCTGTCAAAAAGGTCACAAGCTCTTCAAAATTGGTATTTAATCACAGGAAAAGAAAAGGGTTAGTAAAAACGAGGATATCTGATAGAAATATTTGATCAATTTACGACACAAAGGAACAATTTAACTGTTAAAGACGTATCTAAGAAAAATAAATTCGTGCTCGCATTGGTTGGAAGGAAAGGCTTACGTGTAGGACTCGAAATGCACTTACTTCCTCGTGGTGAATCCCGGGTCCACATAAGCTAGCGAAGAGTTGCACGGTTCAAATTAATGACAAAATGAATAAAACCAGGTTTGAAGACACTTCAAGTGAATATTGCGAGGGAAATACTGAGTTAAAAAATGCTGAAAATATCAGAAATTTTAGGAAATTTGATGAACTTTGGGCCTAATGCACAGACTGAAATCGTAATCTAAAATGGTTTTAAAAAATTCTTTGTATATTTCAAACCTTTTTCTTCCATTTAATAACCACCCGTCACTAATTTTATCATTTGCAATATTTTTTTAAAAAATTTGAAAAATCTAAAAAAAAATCAAAAATTTCAAAACTTTAGGCCAAATGCGCAGACTAAAGATAACATCACAAAAGTGAAATAATTTACAGAATTGTTACTTAGCCTCATTCACAGAAAATGAAAGGTACCCGTTTATGAAAATCAAAAATTCATTTTTTTCGCTCCACCCTAGTGTACACTACACACAGCTTCAGAAATGGGGTTTCCAAAGTACCGAAAGATTCAATTTACCCTCAGAAATGCTCTTGCTGCTCTTGTGAAAATTTTCAAAAATTATGCAAAAAAGAAAAATTTTGGATGTATAAAATTAATGAAACAGGAAAATGTTTGCCAGTTTCCTAATGGGTTTCTATAAGCTAATGGGAGTACTCTTGGAACCTACTCTTGGAGTACTTGGGGATATAGCTGAAAATTAGCGGTCGCCACTCGCCACGTGGCGATTAAAGTTGCAAAAGTGGCGATTAAAAAATGTGGCATCGATCGCCACCCTCCGTCGCCACTCTAAACATTCCCAATCGAACCACATTTCCCCCCTCCTGTTCCGCGCTACTTCCATGTATTTCTTTCCCCACCTCTTCTCCCCATCGCTAGAGGGAGAAATTGAGCCACAACAGGAACCGCCATTCGTCATTTGCACTTTGAACCCTGCACGTGCCACCTGCTTTGGAATGGCTGCTCAGAGATCACGTGGGGGAAAGCGCAATATTGAAGAAGAGGAGTCACTTAAAATAACATCGTTTTTCGTTAAAAGGTGTTTAAATGAACAATTTAACTCTGGTTTCTTGTTTTTAGCATTATTTTTTACTCTATTTTTAAATGTTTCCAGTTGTTAACTAAAACTCATCATTATGAAATACAGTATTTTCGCGTAGATAGGCCGCGGCTTATACGTGTTTAAAAGCTGAATTTTAACTCCTGCGGCTACACCATGGCGGCTTATACGATGTAAAAGTTTTTTTTGTCTTTTTTTTTTCAAAGTTCACGTTATGTTTAGTTATTGCTTAAAAACGAAACAAATTAAAGTCTGACATCCAAAACCAGAACTGCAATGCCCTTGAAAAGATCTATTTTGAAAAGGGTGATAGCATTTCTGCTTATTCAGATGTTATTTTATTCTCCTAGATCAGATAAGGAAGTGGAATAAATTAAGAAAAAAAAAACATCAACCATAACCAACCTGTCTGATAAACGAAAACAAATCCAATGGAAAAACAAATAATTAAAAAAAAAAAAAACACCCACCACCCTTGCCCTGAAGATGGGAAGTAAGGTTGCAGTAGAAACCAACTGTAGCAGAACAGGGTTATTATAAGTTGCAGTTATCGCAAAATGTTGCAATGTTTTATTTATTTATAATATTGAAACACTGTTTTCAAATCAATGTTACTAATTCTTTGTCATTGTTTTTGAACGATGTCAATACCAGTATACAGCGTAGATGTAGGTTCTCGCAGATTGAATTTGTGACAGTTTTATGTGGCTTATACGCTGATGCGGCTTATCTGATGAAATGCATTTTTTTCTCCGGTATTTTGCGAAGTGCAGCGTATACGGTGGTGCGTCTTATCTACCCGAAAATACGGTACATTCTTTTAGTCAGAAAATCAGCAAATATATATAGAGAAGATACGTATAACTATGGATTTTTGTTCTATATAAAATGTTAGTTAAGTATAATGAATAGAGTATGAAACTGGTTAATTACTTTTGACTTGATCTTATTTATGACTGAGCAAATGAGTAAATTTTGCGGTTCATGTAGAAATATATAACAGTTTGAGATGTTGTTTACAAAAAAAAAAAAAAAAATCATAAGGGTCCCTATGGCTTGCAAAATCAATCACTAATGCTCTAAAACTGAACTTTTCCTTGTTTTAGGCTGTACTTAAAGTTTAAATTCTTTTCTGTCTCTTCTGTAAAACTTTGTGCTTTTGAGTTGTATCACCTTTCTTACGTGAGCGATATTCTGATACTTTTTTTTCGTTATTCATAAAAATTTGAAACATAAAGTGAAGCACCGTTTATACGATTTTAAAGGGACTGTATAAAGGAACATACAAATAAATATACAACTTGTTGGTTTACATCAATATGTATTGAACGCTTCTGGAACCCATTTAAAAACATAAAACGTATTAACAGTGCTTCGTTAGTTGCAGTTTTAAAAAGTGGCGACTAACTTTAAAAAGTGGAGACTAATATAATTGAGTCCACTGGCCACTAACCAAATTTCCCAGTTTTCAGCTATACTTGGGGAACCTCCCAATCATGCTTATTCTTAGATAATAAAAAGCGGACCCACTTTCACTGTTGATATTAGTGACAATGGCCAAAAAATTAATGGAAAAAGTAAGTATTTGCTGATGGGTTGGAAAAAAAACAAGAAATTCAAGCAAACTTTCAACAAAAAAGTATTCTAAAAAATTATTTTGTAAAGAAATCTAAACTTACCAATCTATAATTATACAAAGCATTATTTCAGTTCCATTTTCTGAAGCTAATAGCAGAAATAATCTTAAAGTATTCACTAGAAGAATCAGCCTTTCTGTAAAAGAAAAAAATATATCTGAAGAAAAAAATTTTTACAAGAAAACTTAGTATGTATGTAGCCAGTATCCAAGAGTTACTAGAGCTGTCAAACAACTTTCAACACTCTTTAGCAAAACTTGTTCTCATTCTTAATCAAGTGTCAACTAAATTCATAACCTAAATGTGGATAGTAAATGTTAAGAAAACATCAGATTTGCAGGTTTACTTGTCGTTATGACAGCACACCAATATGTAGAACTGATAAAATAACGCTTTAGACAGTGCGCCATAAATAACATATTCACATTACAAATTTATTTTTTATAAGTGTCAGTGTTTGTTTTTTGCCAGGTCAAATAAGAAACTTACTTCTAAAACAAATTAGGAAAATTTTATCGTTTCATAACAATTAAGCCAGTTTGAATACAATTTTACTTACAGAAGCGATTAGTTCATTACATGAATGGAATTAAAACTGCAGGTCAACTTCAAAGCGCCCAAAGCTGTTAACATCGAAAATAAATAAACACGAAACTCCACTTCCTGAATACACGAACTACTCACCCTGCAGAACTTAACGGGACAGCTGTAATGTTGGGCAAAAAAAAAATTTTCTTTTTTTTTTTTTTTTTTTTGCTGATTCTAATCAACTAAATATTATTAAACAATGAAGAGTGCGACTTTTTTCTTCTCTTCTGAAGAGTAGAACTTTTTTCTACCAAATGCATACTTCTAGAGGAGCAGAATGACATCAAAAGCAGAATGCCGTTTAAAAACGAAAATGTGCAAGTCCATCCTTCGTCATGAAAAAAAAAATAATGAACAAATCCCATAAAAATTGTACTTCTTATGTCATATTTTTTCTTATAAAATAAAATTAATACATTTCTCTGATTTTTTTTTCATGAGAAGCCAAAAAGAAAAAAAAAAAAAAAAGAGGGATTCTTGTTTCTGAAGTGAAAATAATCGAAATCGATAATATTTGTAAACAAACCCAAAAATTGCTGGGTTGAAGCAAAAGTTTGATTGCATTTTGTTAGATTTTGTAGAAATGCTTACAAAATCATATTTGTTTCCCGTTTTGCTGTAATAAATTTTCGTTCAGTATTGCATTTTCAACTCCTGAAGGGTCTGTGTTGAAATAATTAAGAATTGTGGCCATGTCATCCGACCAAGATGATAAAATTGTGTGTGATGACAGCATCCCGGAAGATCAAGCCCCAAAATCGAATTCTGACACAACTCAAGCAGTTATTAATCCTGAAGTGTTGACGGAGAAATGTGACAATTCTTCTCCATGTAAGGAAAATGTGCATGAAATAGAATTGAGTAGCATGCCATCGAATGAAACAAAACTTTTAGACAGCACTTACAATGCAAATATATTGAAAGCACTGACAGAACCTCAAATGAAAGCTTCCAAAGAATCTATAAAAACTGAGAAAGTTTTTGATTCGTATATTCATCCATGTGTGCCAAAAATAAATAGGCCTGAAAAGATTGTAAGTGTGTTAACAATTACTATGTGTAAGTTAGTGCTGGGCGATATATCGATATATCGCAAAATATCGGTATAAAGCAATCACCGCGATAACGGTTATATCATTAAACGTTTTTCCGATATACCGCTGTTCCCGGTGTAGCGTGATATATCATGATATATCGTCATACATCGCATCGTGATGCGTCACGGCATTTCCCAGTCTCTGATTAGCCGCCTTCCCCGAAGCAACGCGAATATTCAGAGGAAGGAGGAAACGTTGGCGTCACTGAATACTTCACGATAAGTCGCAGAGATTGGGGTAAGGGATATACCACGAAGAGTCGCGGAAAATGCATTCCGTGATTCTTCGCGATGAGTCGGGGAAAGGGTCTGTTGAGATATACCACGAAAATTCGACGGAAATGCGTTCTGGGATACATTACGGCTCATGGTTACGCATTAGCCGCCTCGCAAAACGTCGTGATGTAATGCAGTGGTATTTGTGCAGTGATGTTCGTGCGGCTTTGCCATCTTGTTTTCTACCATTGCTGGTCCATTGTCTTCGTTACAGATTTTAGCTATTGCTCCCGTTTGGGCTCAGGAGCACCGGCAGATTCATGCATGGGGGGTGCATCAGAAGTAAAAAAAAAAGTTACTAAAAAATTGCTTTTCTTTTTTTTTCACTCAGAACAATTAGCAAAAAAATAAAAAAAAAATTTCGGGGGAAAAAAACGAAAAAAAGACCAAAAACACCTTTTTGAGAATTTTCAATGTTGCAGTTTGCACTTTGATCCCCCCCCCCCCCCCCGGTATCGGCAGTTCTTTTTTTTTTTTTTTATTCAAACAAGTCGTTGAAATGTTTGTCGTTGACACCCAATATGGCTGTTCTCTCTTGTTGATCTTTAACTTGCAGATTACTTTAGCATAGCGTGCCCTTCGTCGAAGGTTATATTATTATTAAAATTAAGAGCTGGAATATTTAATGCGGTTTTAAGGCTGTCAGATGCAGCTGATCTTAATCTGCTGCTCCTATAGCCACCCCCCCCCTAAAAAACGAGTACTAAAAAATGAGAAACTCAAAAAGAAAAACAATAATCAAATTTGAACTGCTGCAATCTGCACGATGAACCCAGTCGGCAAAATTTTCGTATTTTTTTAACTAGTTATTGAAATACCAGTGAAAATTCACCTGGGACTCAAATTGGCACTTTTCTAAATCTTCGTTCATGACTCACCATATTTGCCTATCTGCGGTTACCTCGCTACCCTGTTAATGTAACAGTAATTATTTCTAGTCTTCTACAGATGACAAGGTGTCTATTCATCTGAAAAATTTAGGAAAATAGTTTTTTGAGTAAACAATGAATTTTTTTCTTGTCAAAAAAGTTTTCGATCAAATAATGCTTCTAGTTTTTTTTCAACATAAGTATTTTTGTAACATTTTTATTTCAGGTACAAAAAAACATTTTTAAAAGTTTAAATATTTGAAAACATTGAAGTTCATTATTTTTTAAATTTATTTATTTATTATTATTCAAATTTATTTACTTATTATTATTTAAATTTATTTATTTATTATTATTTAAATTTATTTATTTATTTATCTTTTTATTTATTTTTTAAAAATATTTATTTAAATTATTTTGCAAGCTAAAAAACAAAACATGTTTAAATAGCTATTTATGTTTTTGCATGTCATCCATGTTTATATTTTATTTTGAGAAGGGAAAGATTTTGCTCAAGTATCTGTTAAAAGACATGTTATCTTCATTGATTCTATGAAAATTATTTTCTTTGCTCAACTACAAACATTTGGATTTTTTATGTCCTAAGTACGTGTTTTTTTTTTTTGAAACTTTTGTAGTTTTCCCCCCTATTGCTATAAAAATGAATAAATGAAATTTAAAACTGATATAACTTCAATGCATTAGTATAAATTCAAAAGATTGGGAACACAGAAAAATCCCTAATAATAAAATTACAGTAAACAATATCCTTATCCTTAAATGATACCTTTTTAACGGTATTTTCAATCTATTAATTTTGCAAAAAGAAAAAAAAATCTCTATTGCCTCCATTTTACACTGCAAATAATGCTGCATCCCAACCTCTAAATTCAGCAGCTTTAAATCTGGAAAAATGTAACAAATGCCAAAAAATTGTGTGGTAGCTGATGCATTTTTCCTGCTTTATGTGTTATCCTGCTTTAAGTATTATCCACAGTTCTGGAAGAGATACGAAGGATATTGGGAAACCATTACGGAAACACGCCCCCCCCCCCTCCCGGGGGTCGTGTATGCGCTTAATTTAACGGGGGAAAAATATTTCGAAACATCGCGATATATTGGAATATCGCGATATTACACTGGCGATATATCGCGATGTTAAATCTGATACATCGCCCAGCACTAGTATAAGGTGACCATTTATTTTTTTCCTCAATACAAAGCGTTTATCATTTTTTGCAACTGCATGTGCATTTTAAAAAGCATAAATTTTGGTTTCTGCTTTGTACAAAAAATAATGGAAATGGACACCTAAAAAACAGAATTGATGTTTTATATTATTATGCATTAGTTCCAAGTTTCCTTGAATACATTTGGTGCTGAATTTAAATTGAAAATAAAAAATAGTTTGAATTTTGACATCTTGAATTAAAATTATGTTTTTCACAATCAGGAATTGAATTGCAAAAGCTGTGTGTTTAGGTCATGTGTGTTAGTGTGTGGGACATGGATGCCAACACTAGGAGGGGCAAAGACAGAATCTCGAGGTAGTGGAGCACCATCCACCCACCTGGTAGCAGACTCCAAGTTAAATCGTAAAAAGAAAAAAAATGGCAACTACGATAGAAAACGAAAATAAAAATAAATAGCAATCGTTGTTGCTCAAAAAATACTAAAATTTTTCTTTGGACTTAATAGGTTTTTTTTCACAATCAACTATGCTTTGTTTCTCCATTTTGGTCTGCTGACAACTTATTTGTGAGCAAAAACATAAAGTTACCACCCACAAGCCAGGGCAAAGGCAGAGCTATAAGCAATTATATCCACAGCTCTGCGATGACATTCTAAGACTTCACACATTTCACACACTCCAGGGTTCCCCGTACCTACCACAACTCGTGGTTTAACCGGGATAGGACCCTGAAGAGCCCTCTGTTCTTTTTGAGCGAGACCAAAGGTCGAGCAAACCCCTTGGCCCAGCACCCCCAGAGGTATCGTTTCACTTGGAGGACTTTGTGACCACGACATTTTTAACGTCCCCCAGCCACCATTAATGAAGACGGTGGATCTTTGATCGGCTGGACTCAAACCCGGTTCCCTCCTAACACGAGTCCAACGCCTTACCGATCAGGCTACCACGGCCCCAACATTCTAAGACTGCAGTTTCATCCTAACTAAGGATAAAACTGCAGTCTCAGGATGTCATGACCTATTGTGAGTAAATTTGCTAAAAGTACATGAGTGTTGAATTAAATGTAGTCACTAAGTTTAATGGATTGAAGATTTTTTATTGCATAACAATATTTTCAAATCATTTACATGTTGACTAAATTATTTATATCACATTTGATTTAAAGTTTCATTGAATATAGTAACAGTTTATTGGATTAAATAATTTTTGTAAAATAAAAAAAATTTTAAACTATTTACATATCAACTAAATTATTGATATCACGTTTTATTTGAAATTGTTTGATTTTTTCAAGTTCAGTTAATTAATTCTTTCGTTAATTATTTTTAGGTGTTTTGCTTAGATATGTCTTCTGACATGGAACAAATACCATTTAGATTTGGAGATGGGTAATTGGTTTTTCTTTTCTGTTAAGAGAAGTGATAATCCTTTGTAGAACGCTATAATGTTTTCAGTGAAAGCTAGATGTACTATGTTTTTTTTCCGTTGTCTCTGTTTTTTTCGTTGTAATGTTAGATGACAATTTGTTTAATAACGATATTAATGAAAACTTCAAGGAGATAATTGTTGAAACCATCACTAAATCCAAACATGAAAAATTTAGTGGGGAAAATCTGAATTTCTCCTTTTTAATTGATATAAAAATTAATTACATGCCTTATTAGTTTCACAAATGCAGTGGAAGAACCAGGCCCGTCACTTCCAATTTTTCCAGGGAGCGGGGGCAATCAGTATATACTTAATGTAAATTAGACCTAAAAACGGCAAAATTCACGTTCACTTATATGAAATTACATCAATTTTCAAAGCCGGGCGGGGGGCCATTGAACCCTTCCCCCCCTGATTGCCGAAATGGCAGTCCTAAGTGGAACTTAGCTAGTCCCAACTGATTGAGGCTGGTGCCTGTATGCTTAGCATTACAAAAAAAAAAAATTACTGAAAGTTCTGATAAAAGTATTAAAGTTATAAATATTTGAGTTGAGTATAGGGGAGACTGGGGACGGTTGTGACGCGGGGCGGTTGTGACAGTCGTCATATTAGCTAAACCATAATTAATACCTGGTTGAAGCAAAGAGAGAGAGTATCAGCATGTTTGTCTGAATGTGTGTCAAAGCATTGCTGTAGCCATCGAGCGACATTAACGCTAGCAGAGGGGTTGGTTACTTTTTAACAGTTAAAAGTAAGTTTTTTTGTTCGATGTCTTTTAGTAATTCCTGTTGAATGGGTACAGATAGAGAAATGAAAGTTTTCTCCCCGTTAGTAGTGAACCTTAATAGTGAAATAGCAGTGATTACTTTTTATGTAGGCTATTTTGTATTGCCATGGCGATTGCTGTTTTCAAAAGTAGTGGATTGGGGTCGGTTGTGACAAATTGCGTGGGGACGGTTGTGACACGAGTAAAACATGTTTTTATCATATTTGATGCCCATAATACGCTTGGAGAAGACAGAAATAGGGCAGTGTGACCTAATAAAATATAAAGAAGCTTATAAAGAAGTGAAACTTTTTTTTCTTTCGGACAGCTTTGGAAATGCAAAGTTAATCGTAAGTCTTTGCTACGAAACATTCATTCGTAAACGCGATGTAGCCGGCCGGCGCTGTCACAATGAAAACAACGTGTGCATAGGTTATATTGCTCATAATAAAGTGCTTTTGAGCTTACATATACGCTGAAAGCAGATATGAGAGTAAAATGGCTACTGAGAAATGGTTCCGTTCATTTATGAATAGAAATGTTTCACGTCTGTTCGTGTAGCTCATGCAACTAGCCTTTCAAGAGTAACAAGCTTCAATAAAACAAATAAATGTGGAATCTTTCTTTGGTACTTGAGAATTGTTATGAACAGACACAGTTATGACCCACAGGATGTGCATAATGTTGCCAAAACAGCCGTTACGAAATTCCAAAAACCTGATATTTTTGTAAAACTTGGTATAAGGCTACTTCAACTTGAACGAGAACCATTGTTAAATGTTAAACTTTCCCAGATGAAGGTTATGTTGAATTACGTTTAATATTACTTGAAATTAAAAATGATCTAGGCTGTTTTGCTGTATTTTTGAACTTGTCACAACCGACCCCAAGCACTGTCACAACCGCCCCTGGGATGGGGTCGGTTGTGACATTTTTTCCTTTTTTGTTTAATTTGGTCCTGTGGGTTAACTATTGTACTTAGGGAGAAAATTTTAGTGTTTATAAGAAGGCAAATAAACACTTTAACATAAAAACAACTTTAAACCAGCTCACATTCATTGCTGAGGGATCTATGGGGGAGCAAATGAAAATTGTCACAACCGTACCCAGTCTCCCCTACTATAATATTAGTCTTACAAAATCTTAATTCTTCTTGTTGATGTTTCTTATATCACTCAAGAGACCTAGCCTGGGTAGAATATAACACCTGATTTAAAGCAAAGACAAACTGGGTGTCTTCTGTTTCAACACAGACACCACAAGGGTGGAAATCTTGTTTTTCTAGTCGATGTTGTTTTATCGAAAGGATGTACATATAACTGATACTCAATTTTGGGAACAGTTTATCAGTCCAGTAGAATCTTTGATTGAAAAAATATTATTTGATTTCCATCAACCCTCATTTTTATAACCATTTTAGCAGGGTTGGCAGGTTTCTTCCGAGGCGGTAAAAACCACTGGTAGAAACCGATTAAAACCGGCACGGCAGAAACCCCTTTCTGCCACTTTTTTGGCAGAAACTCAAAAAATAGCTTTTAAATAATTACTGGCATATAATATACATAGGAAAAAATATTAAGTTTTCACCGAAGTACAATTTATTTACAATATTATTGCCATTCTAAATCAAATGTTACGTTGTTTGTACTCTGCAGTAGCTATAGCAATACATAAGTTTGGATGCAGTTTCCAAAAAACCTAAACAATTTCTCAATTTATTGTGCACCAATAAGAAATTTGCAATGATTCTCTCATGCACAGCAGATCTTGTTGGCATTGTTGTCAAGAAACTATTTGAAAATAGCTTCATTCAGTTACGTCAAGAGTAATATGACAAGTTTTTGATTTGCAGAGATTAATAAAAATAAAAGCTAAGATTAAGTATTTGTTTCATATGGATATTTGATAGTCTATCCGATACATTTAATGTAAATAAAATATATTTACAAACAACAAATTGAAAAGTTTGTAAGCTACAAGATTACAAGGTTAAAATTTGTAATTTTACTTTGCTTCAAAAATTTCAGTCTTGTAATTCAAATTTTACATTAAATTTTTAAATTTTAATTGTATACCAAGTTTTTAGGTGATGGAATGAAGTTTTATTTCTGATTTTTGTTTACTTGATCAAACTTGTAATTATTAAAAATATTAAAGATAGTTTTATAGTTTCTGCCATTTTTTGCTGGTTTTTGCCGGTTATAACCAGTTTCTGCCACTGGCACAGCAAAAAGCTAACCCTGCATTTTAATATATACTGTCTATATATATCAGGCTTGGAGTCAATTACGAGAAAATGTAATTGATTTACGATTATGATTATGAGCACGAAAAAATAGAGATTACGATTACAGTTCTCTGCCAAATCACAATTACTATTACAGCAATGATTAGATTATGTAAAAAATGTAATCGATTACGATTATTATATGAGCATTACGATTTCAATTACGCGGTTACAGCTTTGGGAGGAGTACATATTATATACAGAGGGGTCAAGTTTCAGTCTTTAGTATTTAGTTATTAGTTAAGCAGAAGGAAAACAATGCAAGTAAAATTTAAACCTTCTTTAAAATATCATACAATATTGCACAGCAAGTAATATCTTTTACTATATGTATTCTGTTAAATTAACCATTTATTTATTTTGGTAGAAATTTACTATCACAAAAAATATAAATTGGCAATTTATAAATTGTCTACATGTAATAAATATTGAAGTTATAAAATTCTTCAAAATAAAATTCTCAAAGGAAATTTTTATAAAATTCTCAAGTGAAATAGAACATTTTTTAAGCATAAAAAATGTTTTAAAAATCTATAAATGCACAACTTTTTTTCTTTTATATACTTATTGATGAAAAAATAATATAAGCATCAAAATATAAAGTATAAACTAGGACAAAAATATATGAAAATATTTTGAAAAAAAAAGTCAGATTACACGATTACAATTGACTAAACTACTATTATTGAAATAAAGATTACAATCACGATTACACAAGAAATACTTGATTAAAATTATGATTACACTATTACGAGTGTCCCATTTCTAAATTATGATTGTGATTATGATTTTACGATTACAAAAATAGTAATTGATTATGCTGACTACAGTTATGTAATCAGCAATAACTCCAAACCTGATATATATATATATATATATGTGTGTGTGTGTGTGTGTGTGTGTGTGTGTATAGATATATATAAGGTTTTTGTTGCATTTAAACAAATTGTATTTGGAATTTTCAGGTCAGAGCACTCTCCACTGAGCATGATTAAGAGAACAATTGAACTGTTTGTTGAAAATAAGCATTTTCTGAATAGAAAGCATGAATATTCTTTAATGGTCTTATATGAAACTGCTACATGGGTATGTTCTGTGATTTAAATTTTCATCTGAATTTTATTTTTGTCATTAAACCCAAAAGCCTACACGTTTGCATGTATTGAAAAATGCATAACACTTTCTTTCTATACCATTGCATTATTAAAAAATTGAGCATAAATTTGGCAGAAGGGTTTTTTTTTTTTTTTGCTTTTTATTTTAAACTAAGATCATTCTTATTTTGTCTTAATTTGAATAAAAGGATTACTTCTATAGCTTAGATACCGTATCGTGGCGTAACGTAGTGAGTCATTATCTTTAATCTCTTAAAAGAAACTTTTAGCATTGCCAATGGTTAAGCACATACAAGGATGGATCATGCAGCTTTTCAATGGACAGACGATTGATTTTTGTATCTATCCTTTACTGTATATCCTGGTTTGAACATGTTATTTTAAATGTTTTTATCTTCAGTTCCAAACAATTTCCAAAGTACAGCTCTAAATCCACCTCTTCCCCTTATATCATCGGGGATCATCTAAAATTGCTTTTTATATAATTTCAAACTCACTGGAGGAAAGTCTCCTCTAATTTTATAAAATGTGTTCTGCAGGAGGTTTTTTTTATGACTTCAGTTTTGAAGAAAATGTCCGAGGGAAGACCTGAATCTCTCGTCTCCCTTATATCACTGAATATTGCCTAAAATTTCATTTTTGAAACTTCAAGTACCAAAAATTTTCAAGAAGTTTCAGATTCAATACTTTTCCATTATTGCGCCAAAGATGGACTACAATTTCTGAATTTTATCTGCCCTGGTATTGCTTTTAGAATTTTCACAATGCATTTAAGATAACTAATTTCCACCTATCTAAGAAAATAAAAATATGAATGCTCTTAAGATAGATGAAAGTTGGTTAAATTTTTAAAACGATAAATGTTCATGTGAATGTAACATTCTTTTATTACTTTGTAAAAATAAGAAGAAAGTAAAAAGAATATCTTCAGAACTTTGAAACATATGAATTGTTTAAGCCCCTGAAAAATCACAGAACAAGACAAAGGCACCCCACAATGGACTACAATTAGATTTTTCGATCTTCTATTCTGAAATATAGGGAGGAGAGGGGAGGGGGATCGCCCAACCCTCTCTTTCCTCACATTATAAAAAATTGTGAAAAAATGCATTATTTGAGCTTCAGTATCAAAACATTGTCAGTTTAAAATCTCTTAGGGGGGTCTCCTACCTTATGTTTGATCACATATGCTCAGATACAAAGAGCAGTTGACATAATGACTTAGCTGAGCAGTTAACTTATCTATGTTTTTGCTGCTCGAAGATTGCTGTTACATAGCTTTTAATACAACCACAATAACATGTTGATTTTTATGCATGTTTTGCCCAATCAGTAGTTATACACTTCAAATTAGCTATTCTTATGCAGACTGATAAGTTACATCCCTAGCAGCATAATCTCCTCGGCCGACGATCGGCCATTCATCGAAACCCGATGAAATTCTCATCGGCCGGTGATCAGATTCGATGAGTTCTCATCGGAAATTGCTCCAATATGTCTCATTGGCCAAACAGAATCCGAACAGCAAAATCCGATGAATTTTGCTTGAAATACGATGAGATTTGGAGCAATTTACGAGCAGTGCAGTCCCGTGCCGATGAATTTAGGATCAATTTTGGATGCTCAGCTTATTTTCATCGGGAAAGTTGATCGGAAGGATATCGCTTTTCGATGAAAAGTAGCTCATCGAAAATCGTGCTCGGATACTGATCGGAATGATGTCATCGTGCGTTACAGGATCAGTTTATGAGGAGTTAGATGATCGGCCGAGCAAAATCCGATGAGTTGATGCTACGTGGGATAATTTTTTCTATTATTATTTTAACCTTTAAAAAAAGAAACTCACTATAGTTAATACTAAATTTACTTTTCTAGTATTTTATTCAGAGTGAATTGTCCTTAAATCAGTTTTTTGTTTACCAGAACCCAACTTATATATGCTGGGATGAGATTTTTCCTGCTTTTGCCAGAATTCCAGCCTTATATGTTTGTTTGCTAAGTTTTCCTCTATATTTCACTTTTTCAGGCCTCACAGTGATCCTATATTTCTTATAAATCTAAAGAATATTTTTTCTTGTATTTTTGGTGACTTCTCCTAATTTTTTTCCCTGTCGATTTTCATCCACCACAATTTTGGCCATAAAAAAAACTGTTCTGGAAAATCTTGTTTGAGATTTTAATCCTTTTGCATCCTGAAAGTATTTCACTTATTTTGAAATTGTATTATATGCTACCCTATTTCGGCTCATTTAATTCATTATTTTAGTAATTAATTTATTAATAGTATTTCTGTTGCTCGTTGATAGAATGTAAGATTAACCAAAAAAAAAAAAGGTTTGACACCCAAGCTCCAACTTTATAAAATGTTGTAAGCTTTATCTTTCTATGCATTTAAGAAAGCATGCAAAATATTTTTGGAAAATCGCTAATGGTTTAAATTTTACATCCTATTGAAGTTTTTGAGAATTATGATCTACTAATTTTGTAATTTCAATTATCTTACACTCATCTTTTGGTTGAATGCTGTGATGTTTCCGGAAATCTCATTTTCATAGAAATGCATAACACGCAGTTCGGTTTGGAAAACTGGAAAAAAAAAAAAAGACTGGGGGGGGGGAAATTGACCCAAAATAAATATTTTAGAGTAGTGATAAGTTTTTGTCACTTGCCAAATGTAATTTTTTTTTTTTCAAATATAGACTAAAGTACTTGGTTAATGCCCTGTTGAATGGTCCTTTTTTTCTTTTGTGTGTAAGACTTTGAAGTCCTGACATTTTATTATTTTTTTTTATTTCTTTAGTATGTACTGAAATTTGAAGAATACCAGAATATGCTTCGAGAACCAGCAATATGTGCAATTTTACATCTTCCGGATTATTTTAAATGAATTATCATGGGAAGTTTTTGTTGTATCTTTAAAATTAGCTATCAAAGACTTTTTCGTGTAATTTTTGGTGTTATCCCTTCTGGAAGCTTTTTGATCCATTTTTAGGTATCATCCTTTCTGTATGTCTTTGCGATGAATTTTTGGATTTCCTCCTTTTTGCTCTCTGACCACTCTCATCCCTGTATATGAGTGTGAGAGTGGGAACTTGCAATAAAGATGGCAAAGTATCATGATTCTACTTTTGAGTAAAATTTTTGTTTCGTGCTTTATTCTTCACACTGAAAGAATTACCTTAATAATTGTAAGCATATTTGTTCATTTTTTACAGGTTCGAGAATTCACTAACGATCCAAAGGAGTTGATAGATTCACTAGAAGATCTGAATGAAACTCAAGCTTGTGAAAGTTGTGGTATCCTTTTAAAACTGAAGTTGTCATTAAACTAATTTGCTCTTAACTTTGTGTTAGATAATATTTATTGTGCATTGCATGCTAAAATTTTTATTTGAGTTTTTTTACAATGTGCTGTTAACAAAAGTTGCATTGTTTTTGCCCTTAATCTTTCAAAGATTTGTCATCCATAGTTTCCTTATTGTAAGTAACTGTTTTCCAGAGTTTTTTTTTTTTTTTGTTTTGCAATGAAAACTAAATAATTACTCTGACGTTTACTTCTTCTTTTTTTTCTTTTTGAGTCAGTAGAAAAAAATGATTTATGTATTTCTTCTTTTTTGTAAAAGCATTGCTCATTTTGTTTTCCTTGATATTTTTTATGAATATCTTTATTTACAATTTGTTAGAATGTTCCAATTGGTCTTAATGCTTCTAGATATTCTTCCATGATTAAAACTTTCAATTTATTAATCTTTTACCAAGCATAATCTTGGAACAAAATTTTACTTATTTTGTCTTTATTCTTAACTTGCTTAAAAACCATTTTCAGAAGCAATTTACTGTTTCATAAAAACATTTCTTCTTTATAATACGAGGGTTGTTTTTTTTTTTTTTTTTCAACCTCCGATAGGCTATAAAAAATAAACGGATTCAAATACAAAAAATATTTTATTATCAAAAGTAAGGTACAATGCTCTACAATTCTTTACATAATTGAAGCATTTGTTATATCTGTGAACAAGCTTTATAATAGCCTCCTCGTAAAATGTTGCCGCCAATGATTGGAAGTGAGTTGTGACGGTGTCTTTGGGTTCCACGCCACTTTGGAAGCACGATGCCTTTCCAGGCCCCAAGCAGGGGTCTCCAAGTCCCTGCTTCAGTTCAGGGAACATATGAAAGTCACTTGGTGCTCAGTCCGAACTTTATAGCGGTTGTTCAAATATTTCCCATTGAAATTGCTGGAGGAATCGTTGGGTTACACGAGCGCTATGATGACGGGATTAACCATATCCCCTGCTTGTGGGCATGGCAATGCCGTCACTCCTGCTTGGGGTAGACTTAGCAGAAGTCTCCCCAAGCAGGGGTAGACTTCTGCTTGGGGTCTGGAAAGGCATCGTGCTTCCAAAGTGACGTGGAACCCAAAGACACTGTCACAACTCACTTCCAATCATTGGTGGCAACCTTTTATGAGGAGGTTATTATAAAGCTTGTTCACAGATATAACAAATGCTTCAATCGTCAAGCTGATAATGTAGAGAATTGTAGAGCATTGTACCTTACTTTTGATAATAAAATATTTGTTTTACTTGAATCTGTTTATTTTTTGTAGCCTATCGGAGGTTGAAAAAAAAACAACCCTTGTATATTCATGATCTTTTTCATTTTTATAGTTTGTGCAAAAGTCAAAAGAAAAACTTCCCAGTGAAAGTCTTCCTAGGGCTTGAACTTAGCATGAAATTTAATCAAAACTTTAAAAAGCTCCCTTACATCGCTTTGCTTCTCTGCCTCAGTTAGCAGTAGGGTCAATCCATTTCAAATCACCCAGTCAGTGTTGCTCAACAATTTTTAATTTTCCTTATTCTTTTATCATGGATTACCTATGGGTAGACATGAGCAAAACTGCAATTAAAAAAAATCTGGTATGGACCCCACACTACTTCCCTTTACTTGTAAATTTCTTAGTAGTTGCCTTAAGTGTTAAAAAAAGTGCTTGGAATGAGCAAGGCAACAATTCAAATATTTACTCCCCTAATCTGCCACGAAACAATGCAAAAAATATTTTGCAATGGTTAATTTTCTAAATATTGCTGATTTTAATACCATTCAGTGAATATTTCGCAAAATATCGCCAATAGCGCCAAGTTGAACCCAAATTCAAAAAATAATTTTTTCGCCAAATTTGTCGCCAACTTGGCGATATGTCGCCAAGTTGGCGTCAAACACTTGGCGATCAAAAGCTTGGCGACATATCGCCAAGTGGTCGCGCCAATTCATATCACTTGAGTCTGCATTGAAATTAACACTGATTTACCCCAAAAAAGGGGTAAAACACCCCCTTGGGAACATTCAAATGCAACCACAAGGGGAGGTGCACAACTAGACCATCCTCAGGATCTACATACCAAGCTAGAAGCTTCTACGGCATATAGTTTTTGAGTTATGCGACCCACATACGCACACACGTACATACAGACGTCACGAGAAAACTCGTCGTAATTAACTCGGGGGTGGTTGAAAAAAATTTTTCGGCTGCGTATATGTTGGTAGGTACATATGCACGTGCTGACAGGTCAAAAAAACTAAGGAATTTTCATTTGGGGGTGAGTAAAATCAAAATTTAGACTCAAATTTGAGTGATTTTTTTTTCGCGATCACAATACTTCCTTTACTACGTAAAAGGAAGTAAAAAATTACATGCTATATTTTTTATTTGGCAGCCATTTCAAAATGGTGTTTTGGCAAATTTGAGAGAAAAACAGGGTTTGCGAAAAATTGTATTGCCAAGTCATTTTTAAAGATATCAAAATAATTTAAAAACCAGTGTGTTCAGCATAAAATTACCTTTAAATACACCTTCTTCAAATTTCCCTATCATGTATGAAAGTTTGTCAAAATCTTTCTCTAAAAACTAGGAAAAAACTGTAGACATTGGTGTAATTTTTAAGACCATAAATTTTTAGGAAGGAAGAGAGACTCAGCAATATTATTTTATTTCTGTGTTTGAGTACTTATAATACTACCAACAGCATAAGTTTTAGTCTTTAGAATGAACTCCTTTTTTGTCTACGGGTCTTCAAAAATGGCAGAAAACGTGAAAATGCCAATTTTTGTAGGTCAATATCTGAAAAGGGACTAAATGAAAAAAAATGAAAATTGTATAAAATGTTCTTAATACTAATAAGAATATCTCAAAAAAAAAATTATGACTGAGACTCAACTTCGTTTTGAGTTATAGAGCTGCGAATTTTAACGAAAACGCTACCTTTTTAATATACTCGTGCAATGCTAAATTAGCAACTAAGGCTTAAAATTATCTTAGCTGACAAAGTTAAATAAAGCTGAAATCTATAAATTAACAATGCACTTTTAATTTCATCTTTAAAAAAAAACAATCGATAGTAGTAGTAGTACTACCGTAAAATTCTTGAACTTACCCATATGTTTTATGTTTATGCACTACAATGGTGTAAACTATTACACACATTAATGTTTTTTAAATATACTTTTGTGTTCAACTCTTAACTACTTGCCAGCTGTAACTTTGGTTAAAGAGTTGAACAAACATATTTCATTGCACAGTTTATCAGTTATGTTGTGGGTTCTTCCAGAAAACGTGAGTTCCAATGAAGTAACTTTACGTACTATTTTCTTTGCGGGTACCCATGCAGTATCATTTTTTGACAGTTGAAAGGCAGTTTTTGGTCCAGAAGGATGAAAGAAATGCACTAAAATATCATTTTTTTTCTTCACTTTTGTCTTCAACTTTTCCCATCCACCACTTTGCATCATATATACAGGCAACAAAGTCATTATTTGGGAATGACGACACATTTGTAAATAGTTTTGAAATCTGATGATCATCAAAGCTCATGATTGTGGAAGTAACAAAGCAACTGATTTGATTGTTATTTAAGGGAACATATCTGTGATAACCTCTTGTACCTTTCACTGTTAAACAACATATATGTATGCTTCTTCAGCTGTAATTGAGCGAATGGAAAACACACTGACTGAAAGATTTGAATATTGTTTAACAGTGAAAGATACAAGGTTATCACAGATATGTTCCCTTAAATAACAATCAAATCAGGTGCTTTGTTACTTCCACAGGCTTGAGCTTTGATGATCATCAGACTTCAATACTATTTACAAATGTGTCGTCATTCACAAATAATGACTTTGTTGCCTGTATATACGATGAGAAGTGGTGGATGGGAAAAGTTGAAGACAAAAGTGAAGCTAACAATGATATTTTGGTGCATTTCTTTCATCCTTCTGGACCAAAAACTGCCTTTCAACTGTCAAAAATGATACTGTGTGGGTACCTGCAAAGAAAATAGTACGTAAAGTTACTTCATTGGAACTCACAACGTTTTCTGGAAGAACACACAACATAACTGATAAACTGTGCAATGAAATATCATGTTTGTTCAACTCTTTAACCAAAATTACAGCTGGCAAGTAGTTAAGAGTTGAACACAAAAGTATATTTAAAAAACATTAATGTGTGTAATAGTTTACACCATTGTAGTGCATAAAACATATGGGTAAGTTCAAGAATTTTACGGTAGTACTACTACTACTATCGATTATTTTTTTAAAAAAGACGAAATTAAAAGTGCATTGTTAACTTATAGATTTCAGCATTATTTAACTTTGTCAGCTAAGATAATTTTAAGCCTTAGCTGCTAATTTAGCATTGCACGAGTGTATTAAAAAAGTAACGTTTTTGTTGAAATTCGCAGCTCTATAACTCAAAACCAAGTTGAGTCTCAGTCATAATTTTTTGTGAGATGTTCTTATTAGTATTAAGAACATTTCATACAATTTTCATTTTTTTTCATTCAGTCCCTTTTCAGATATTGACCTACGAAAATTGGCATTTTCGCGTTTTCCGCCATTTTTGAAGACCCGTAGAAAAAAAAGGAGTTCATTATAAAGACTAAAACTTATGCTGCTGGTAGTATTATGAGTACTCAAACACAGAAATAAAATAATATTGCTGAGTCTCTCTTCCTTCATAAAAATTTATGGTCTTAAAAATTACCAATTTCTACGTTTTTTCCTAGTTTTTAGAGAAAGATTTTGACCAACTTTCTTACAAGATAGGGAAATTTAAAGAAAGTGTATTTAAAGGAAATTTTATGCTGAACACACTGGTTTTTAAATTATTTTGATATCTTTAAAAACGACTTGGCAATAAAATTTTTCGCAAACCCTGTTTTTCTATCAAATTTGCCAAATCGCCATTTTGAAATGGCTGCCAAATAAAAAATATAGCATGTAAATTTTTTTTAATTGCAGTTTTGTTCATGTCTACCCATAGGTAATCCATGATAAAAGAATCAAGAAAATTAAAAATGTTGAGCAACAAATTTTATTCATATTGGGTGATTTGAAATGGATTGACCCAGTACAGTTATTCATGGTATCTCTAAACTGCTGCAACTTTTAGTTTAATCGCTAATTTAAACTTTGGAAGAGTACTATTATTTCTGCTTTTACAACTTCATTAAACTTTTAATGTTACTTAACAATTTTTTATTTAAAATTTTTCATGATTTAGAAAATTAGCAAACCTATTTTCATATTTTTAGCTCCTATGTTGGGGGCTATTTCTCTCTTTGTTGTTTTATTATGTAGTGTTTACTTCAATATCAAAACTTTGTACATCATTTTCTAC
>JAXGGA010017342.1:0-24569 GCA_038373865.1 Uloborus plumipes | reverse complement strand
GCCATTAGATGCCATTTTTATTTAATTAACATCGTTTAAATGTTTGTCACAGCTGTTTTGCAAAAAATAAACCATCGTTTTTACAGAAAAAATACTGGAAGAAGAGATTTCAGTTTAAAACTGTAAAATGGTTCAGTAATAAGCTTAAAGTAGCAGTAATACAGATATTACTGCTAATTTTACAGGTTTTAAATTTTAATCTCTGCTGCCAGTATTTTATTGTATAAACAAGTTTACATTCTTCAGTGTGCTGATGGTGAAATGGCTGCTCTGAGTGGTACAATTTTCAATGACTCTATCTCACAGATCCAGCTGAATTTGGCGATAGTCTGGATTATCTTAGTTTTAAGGGAAACAGTCGATTCTGCTTACTGATATAGACCTGTAACTTCATGAAATACCTCAAGAAAAGTCCAGGAGGGTCAAATCGCGCATTATTGGTGGCCAATTCACGTAACTATGAAAACGACAAGTATACGCTCAAATCATTTATGCGGAACGTGCATCGCTGTTTCTGCTATGTGGTAACTCTCAAGTTCAATCCCAGCGTTACTAATGATGGCTGGGCGACGTTTAATAAGGGTCGTGGTCACAAAGTTCTCCGAGTGAAACGATACCTGGGGGGGGGGGGGGTACTGGACAGGGGTTTGCTAGGCCTTTGGTCTGGATAAAAATAACAGAGTGCTCTTCAGGGCAACCTCCGGTTAAACCACGAGTTGTGGTTTTTTTTCAGGGTACCCTGGAGTGTATGAAGTAATGTGGGAAGTGGCACCGTCCTATTGAAGCACTAAATAGTCTACTTCCATATCCTACAAATTATGCCAAAAGAAATTGGTTATCACCATTCTGCAGTGCTCGCCGTGACGGTGAAATCTTCACTAATGTTGTTTTGAAAAGCGCAGGGAGAAAGAGCATCGCCGGATCAAAATCCGCACAAACAATAACTTTTTGGTGCTGCATTGCCTACTGATGAACCTCGTTTATGTTGCTATTGCAACATACGGCCGTGATATTTACTTTTAAAGCACTTTTTAACTTTAAAAAGCTATTTTTTACACATAATTTGTTAACTCAACTAAATAGGATATTATTAATATTAAGCTAGAAAATAAATGTAATGTATATAAAATATATACATTATGAAAATAAATATAATGAAAATAAATGAAAATACATGAAATTAGGCTTGTTAGTTTAAGACGGAACGCTTTGTGGTGTTTATAAATCAGAATTTAGCACCTATTTTCAAACATTTTAAAAATTTCTACATTATACTCTTTCCCTGTTCCTTAGCATTAAAATAATTGTAAGCATGAGGAATCTTAACCAATTGTCAATCTTAAAAAAATGTAGGCACTTATAAATCTCACCACTTTAAAATGTTGAATTAATAATATATTACCAGTTAGGATGCTTTTTTCCTCTTATTGAAACGTGAAGATCTGAGAAATAACTCCTTTGGTAAGTAACTTTTGAAGTAAAGTCAAAAGTAAAACATTTTGAACAAATTTTACAAACATAAAAGAAATAAAACTTAAAAAGGAATGTTAGAATTAGCAAGTTTGAAACACACAAACTGCCGTGAAATGTATGAAGATCTGAAATGTATGAAGAAGTGAAACAATCTGTAAAGAGACTTTAATTCTTCCGGAAGAAAATACATGCATTTCTGAGACTTATATTGCATTTTTTCCTTTTTATGAAAATTCAACTATGTTCCTTCCAAATATTTTAAGTATAGCGTGGACACTTATGTTCATATCTTTTTTTTAAGACTGGAGATGAAATTGCAGAGTGTTAAAACCAAATTTTCATACTTTAAAATAAGATTGTTGAAAGTCGAAACCTTTTCTTTTATTTTGTTTCAATAAATTCATTTTTCTCTACGACTTTTTTTTCTCTTTTAACTTTTTGTCTAACACAGTAAAATCCATAAAATATTTCGGGGTTCTAAGTACTTTCTGAAAATATGATCATGAAAACTTGTTTTTTTTTTTTTATAATATATGTTTTACTTTCCTTCAGCTGTCTGTAGCGTTAAGAATATATATTTTTTCATGCATAATGCCTTTATTTTAACAAATAAATTCTGCAAAACTCTAAAATCATAACTATCTAAAAACGTTCTTTTTCGTTCTTACGCTAGAACTTTTTACGACTCTTTGTTGTCAAAGTATTGATTATCAGTAAAAACACCGAACTTTTCCAGCAGTAATAAATCTCTTGTATAATGGCACTCTATTGATTATCAGGATGCAGGCGTTTTAATACCCATAGTGAAAATGTTGTTCTTCAGTCGTACGTTTTTTTTTTCGACATATAGTTTACACGGTTAAAAAAATAATGTTGTTTTTACAGTATAATGCAGCTAATTTTATAGTAATAAACTGTAAAAAGTGCTAATTTTACAGTAATAAACTAATAACCTGTAAAATTGCTAGTTTTACAGTACCAAACAGTAAAAATGCTGATTTTAGTTTATTACCGTGCATTTTAAAGTTTTAGACTGGAACCTCTGCTGTCAGTATTATACTGCTGTTTTTGCAGTATAAAACAGCTAAATTTTACGGCAATACACTGTAAAATTGCTTGTTTTACAATTTATTACTGTGCATTTTACAGTTTTAAATTGGGACTTCGGCTGCCAGTACTATGCTGTAAAAACAGCAGTTTATTTTTTGCAGTGTGCTTTGTTCTTGGGCATGACCGCATAGTCCCTACTGCAATGCATTGTATTTTGATGTTTAAAATGATTTTAATGACTAATACTGAGAGGCGATGGGTTTTGTATTACATTTGCTTAGCTACAGTATTTGAGATGAAATCCAAAATTATGCCCTAAAATATGTTATAATAAATACTCTTAGGCTTTAAAAGGAACATTTTTGAAGAAATCAATGTTTTTCGAAAAGCAGGCAAAAGTCAATAACCATTCTTCTGAAATAGAATGGATTTATGTGCTTTTTGTATGCAGTAAACAAACATCAGGTTTTGAATGCGTACTCGTAAGAATAAATATATTTGGGTAAAAGACAAAAAAAAAACTGACATTCTTGATAAATTGGTATTTTGATGATCATTAGCTGGTTGTTCTGAGAGACATTGAAAAAAAAAGTGGGTTAATGGTAAATAAATGAGTTTTTAAGCATGTTAAACATCCGGAAAAACCTGTTTAAGCTGAGATTGTGAAACCTAAGTGTGAAGCAATTGCTGAAAAAATATAGTTCGCTGTCATTTGATCAGATATTAAAAACTAAAATGAAATTCATGTGTGTTGAGCTAAAATTCATGAGTATGAGAATTACACAATAACAAGAAAAATGTGAATATCGATTTCAATGCAATTTTCTACAAAAATATTTTTATTCCTGTTTGAATTAATTTTAACTTACTAAGATTATTCTAGATACGATAAAAGATATAACAAACTTGAAATCAACAAGGACTGAAAATACAAGGACATTTTACTTGGAATCCTGTTAACACTTTTTTGCTACCTGATCCATTTTCTTTTAAAACTTCACTCCGGATTATCCAGACATAAAGATAATTTATGAAACTTTTAGCAATAATAATTTAGAGACAACTCTATTGTTTCTGAGGTCTGAAGATTTTTTAACTTATTGTTTGTCAAGTTATTTCTTGCTAGAAAATTAGCAAAGGTGTGTTATTTTCTCCAAAATACGTTTGAAAAAAAATAAACTTTTACATTTTTTTTTCTGCGACTTTAAAAGTATGTACAACATGTATATAGAAAATGTGTAGAAAAGTCGTCTATCCCTTTAAGATGATTCTTTAAGTGTGTCTAAGACTTTTTTCATTGTTAGCATTTTTAATCAATGCTTGTGCATCAGATATGGGGATGATTTCATTTACTCACAAACTGAGTGAAACTTGCATTGTGAGTATGGAATTAAGGACGATGGTAGCGACTCGTAAGAAAGTTAAGGAGATGTTCCATTTTGGGACGATACATTTCTACAGCTTAGACCTGGGTTTGACTGAAGCAGAAGCACATTCTGCCGAAATTCTGTAGACACGGCAACTAATAGCTACAGACCAAGGGACTTTCTAACCCACGGATTTAACAAACACTTATGATTCATGACTCTTTTCGCGAGACATACGAAGAATCCTTCACAAAACATTCACCATGACTTTAAACATTTAAAACACTATTTTTGCCAAGAACTGTAAAAACGTAAACTTGTTCAAACAACATTTTAAAAAGTTAAAACTTCAACTCGACATTCGGTGTCTCAAGAACCTCCACTCACCGTCTCCTCTTCGTATCCTTGTTGACCTTCTGGTCCGTCACTCCTTTCACTTCTTTTCACTTTGTTCACTAATTAACATACACTTTCAGGTCGCCACATCTTTTATTGGCATTTCGGCATGTTTCATTTCGATCCCGGAATCAATGTACAAAGTACCGTTGCCAATGTACAAAGAGGCATTAATTTTCAATTGTTGCTCCTGTGGTATTAATTATCTTATGTAGCTTAATAAATTTATTATTATATATTCTTCTTTAGAAAAAAAACATCGGATTACTGTGTGTTTTCATTGAAAAGTAATGTCTTCTTAACTACCATGAATAAAAATAAACTATGTTCTCTAAAAATAAATCTTGCATTCATGGACAAACTAAATTATAAAGACAAAAATGTTTTTTTTTCTACTACAACGCTTCAAAACCTCATGAGTAATGCCAAAAGGTTTCCTCGTAAAATATATCCATCGATCAAAACCTTATTCCAAAAGCTTAAAAAACATCCTTTCTTGGAATTTTGTTATGTTAAACTGTCGCCGTTATAGTTCTACGTTTTAGGGGAGAATTGATTGAAAGCATTTTTTACCATGGAAAGTGATGGAACGATGTTTTACGTCTCTTACGTCTAACTTGTCGTATATGATTGTGTAAAACAGTTTTACTCTTTTCTAGTTCAATGTATCATTTTGTAACAACCACTTTTACAATATCAATCAAATTTGGTGTGTTAGTAACAAGAAGAAAGGCTTTTTTCTGTGTTTAAACAACTATCTACGAGTACATTGAAAATATTGAAAAAAATAACCATTCTCTTGAATGGTTAGCAGCCTCTCTTATTTGGAGAGATTGCTTGTGAATTATGGTGGAGGTACTGCGGTGGAAATGGGTTGTAAAAAGAGTTTTTATTGAATAGGTCAGTTAATTTTATAAAGAAACTAGTTTTGGAATTAGAGAAACCAAGTTATTTCCAAAAAAGTTTTAAAGTTGCTTTAACCTTTTATTAAAATACTGAACGAAATGCTGCTTCGCTTCAAGCATTTGAATTCGATGATAAAATAATTTTCGGTTTTGAAGTTCTCTTCTGTTCAGGGAAGGAAAGAATTTAATATCGATTTCCAATCGCTGTAGAATTCACTGTTCGCCGTGCTTCTGAAATTCTTTGTTTAGATGAAGACTGAAAGCTATGCGAGGGTGCAGATGAATATTACTCTTGCCTCGTTTTACACGTCTACATTTTAAAACCTTTTTGACCCTTGAGGGCGGTAAAAATTTGAACGAAAATTCTGTGGCGTTTCTCTTTATCTTTGTAAAATAACCTAAACATGTATTTAATTCTGCTTATATAAGTTAACTTTAGCACTAAATTCAATACGTGTAAATGTTAAGTCAAGTAAATATTTTACAATTTTTTATACAAAACATAATATATGTAAGTACATAATATGTAAGCACATAAATCTTTAACATCTAAGCAGGCCCTTGCATCTGAGAGGTAACTTATGACATGTCAGCCGTGCCTATTTCAGCACGCTAAATAAAGCACCTTTCCAACTGACTTTTCGCAGATTTGTATATAAACCAACAAGTTGCTTATTTTTTCTGGAAATGTAATTATGGAAGAATTTTTTACAAATATTGACAATTTTGCACAAATATTTACCAATGTATGTAAGACAGTAATAGGATTTCTACATGAAACATATCTATAAAAAAAGTAAAAGAAGAAAATTATTTGATGCTTTCATATTCTGATAACAAACTAGTTCTCTAAATAAACACTTTTTTTTAAGAGCGGATGAGAAAAACGGAAAAAACAGAGGTAATATGTTAAAGACAAGATTATATACAATTTAATGCATTTTTTAAAAAGGTTAATTAAGAATGTTAGTTGTTGTACACATAATTAGCTACACTGGTGAATAATTAAAACATTTTTTAATGATTATCATTTAAATTCCTTGAAATAAATAGGAAAAACCTATTCAAATTGAGATTTTGCTCATCTAAATTAATTACATATTTTTTTCTCTGAGCTTAAGTAAAGTATTTCAATGTTTTATACTTTTATAAAGATATAGTTAATATATCTTTAATACTATATCTTTAGAAAGATCTTAAAGCATCATCAAAAGACTTTAAAGTATACTAATAATAAAAAACAATTAAATCTTAATATTTTGAAGTTATAAAAAAACTAATGCGTTGAAATTTCGTAAATGCAATTTAAAAAAGTGTTCTAAAGCACAGGAAATATTTGAAAGAGTTTTAGCAACTAATCATTTTACATCACTCTTGATAAGAACATCTATCACTGAGATTTTCCCTAATATGGTTCACCTCAAAAATGTTGGTAACACAACCTACACTGCAAAAAATGAACTTCTGTTTTTACAGTATAATACTGACAGCCGAGGTTCCAATTTAACATTGTAAAATGCACAGTAATAAACTAAAACTAACTATTTTAGTTTCTTACTGCAAAGTTAGCAATTTTACAGTCAATTGCCGCAAAAATTTGGTGTATTGTACTGTAAAAACAGAGGCATAATATAGGCAGCAGAGTTTCCTGTTTAAAATTGTAAAATGCACGGTAATAAACTGTCAAATTAGCAATTTTACAGCTTATTACTGCAAAATTTCGCAATTTTTAAAGTTTATTACTATAAATATAGCTGTATTATACTCTAAAAACAACATTCATTTTTCATACATTCAAGAAAAGACAGATGGTAAAATTTAACTCAAGTGAAATAATTCCATTGAACATGCCGAAACGTTGCTCGCTATCTACCAATCTCAAAGTTAATAGATAGTGACAAGCGTTCTCGAGTTTACGCGTTTAAACACTCATACTCTTTTTGAATTGTGAGACTAAACATTGAAAAAGTACGAATGTAACACTTTTTTTAAGAATATTATTAGTGAATCTTTAGTTAGTTTTTTTTCTAAGGATTAAAAAATATATTTTTTTAGTTGTGCCCAAGATTTTAACCAGATGGAACTAATTGTACTTCTATCTTTTTTTTAAACATTTTTCGCAAAACATGATGAAGTACAAGTAGATATAGTGCGCATTTTTATGTAAAAGAAATGTTTTTAAGAGGGACTCCCTTTTCTTTTACTTCTGAAAGCCTGCGTCTTAAAAAAACCTAATAATAACAGCAGTATTAATCGACAAGACGTATAAAAAAGCAAGCCCAAAATTTCTTTTCCTTTTTGCCAAATTTACATTTGAATAACGCAAGCAAACCGTGATGTAATATTAAATTCTGAATGAGGGAAAAACCCGCTTATACAACGAATTCAAACAAAAGAAAACTCACCGTCTAATAAACACACAGATACGAGGGAATATTAAATCTGAGACTTAGAATGAAAACTGAGTGAAAAATATCAATAAGAAGACAAAAAATATGTAGAACCAAAACTGTAGTAATACAATATTTCAAAAAAAAAAAAAAATATATATTTATAATCATTTTCACACAATGCTACTACATATTTTTATGCGAGATATGATCATAAACTTTTTTTCTGCTGTTCAGCCATTGCAGTTCATTGATTTTAATCCTTGGAAAAAATATGAAAAAGATAATCTACTTTTTCAGGAACGGTCTTTCTTATGAAAAGGATTAAAGAAAGTTACTTTTTTAATTACGAATGTCAGATTTTATGACAAGAAAAAAGTTAAAAATACGGTAAAAAAATTTCTAACGTTACACAGAGAGTTCCTTCCTTAGAGTAAATAAATATATAAATGAAAAGATGAGTACAATAAAAAAAGAAAAAAATGAAACCCGTAACCAAAAAAAAAAAAAAAAGCATGACACGCGTAAAATTACTGAGTTCTTGTGCATTCTAAAATATTAAATCAATACCTAATCTGGAACACAGAAAAATGTTAGGTTGTATTTTTTTAGCAGCTCATTCATTTAAATCAGTACACATTTGTTTAAACTTGTAGAGTTGAAGATTGACTTGACATTGAAATTCAATGTCGAACCCTTAGAGCTTTAGACAATAAATAATCTTCCGGTCTAGGTAATAGACATGCTAATATCACAAATAACATGCTCCACGATATAATTTATTTAAGACTGTGTTCTGCTGTTTTTCGCGATGGACATTTTGGGAAAAGTTTTTCTTTTGCGATTCTTTTTTCGTCTTCATAAATAATTCGTCTTCATAAATTCTTTTTTCGTCTCTTGGCGCTTCGGCCAAATGCCGCTTCGTTCCACCTCTAGCTTTAACTTTTAAATTTAAATTCATTAGTGTAAAAATAAACTTTTATCAGTTTTGTAATAATATTTCAATTGATTATCCCTGTTATATTACTTAAACTTATACTTCTAAAATTTCAGAAGATATTTGTAAATTTAACAGATGAGATACTTTTTCCATTGTCTGTACTTTTACCATACTTAAAAAATAGTACGTAATTATGTAAATATAGTAAGGACGAAGCGTAATAAAAAGCCAGTTAATTAAACAGACGCATTATAAAATGAAAAATGCATGCAATGTATATGATTTGGTGTGCTTAATGAGCTTGTGTGTAAGAAATACTACAAATATACCTTATTAAATAAGGACCTTTATATAGTTGCACTTCTATTGTGCGACTATACTTGTACTGAAAATAATAATACATTGAAAAATTAATTAAAGGCAGAAAAAATTAACAATAAAATGCCCTGTAAATGCTTCAGTTCAGAATATTTTACATTGAACATTATGGAGGCATAAAATTGTTGTATGTTAATTTTTTATCGTAAATGAAAATAGGAAAAAAGCTTGATTGAACTTTCATAGATCTTTATAACTTCTTAAGCATTAAAAAAAAAAAAAAAAGCATTTTTTTCGAGTTATGATTTAGAAGAAAAATACCATCCACGTTCTTCTAATTTGCAAAATTAAAGGTTTAAAATAGGAAAGGTCTTTCCTTTCAGGAAGGCAATATCTTAGTCACTAGCGTAAATGGCTGGAAGCTGTTCTTACGTGTTGACGGGGAAAAAACAATTTTATCAAGAAATCATTAATGTCTTCAGTATATCTCCCCCTTCCTTTTATTAAGGTATATAGAAACCATTTTCCGATCGCATTGTTGTCTTATTTCAAGTATTTTAAAGGTTTTTAAATGTGCAAACCCAGTATTTGTCACAGGAGCTGTTTAGTTTCAGGGTTAATGTCAGAAACAAAATGTTTCTTTAAAACTGGGATATTAGTCTGTGTTATTGCGCTTTTTAACCGACTTCAAAAAAAAGAGTAGGTTCTCAATTCAAAGCGTATACTTTTTTTTTGTTTGTTCGCACATAACATCTGATCTACTGAACCGATTTGGACGATTTTTTTTCTAATCGATAGGAGATGGTGTAACTTAGGTACCATGTACTTATATGACGATATTTGTTCACTAGAAAAAAAGTTATGATCGAAAAACTAACAATTCATGTCATTTAAAACAATATGTGCTGTCGCAAATCCTTACTTAAATGAGCGACCAGATGGTCAAGTGGTTATATGCGTCAGGTTGAAGTTCCTGATGGAATGAGATCGAGTCCAGGTCTGCAAAGATTTTTTCGAACAGCTACAAGGTTTTTTTTTTCTGAATGATTTTAATGATTGTAATGTTCTTATGCAGGTACATCTCCCCCCCCCCCATGAGGATCTACCCCATATTTTTATAGTACGAAATGATAGTTTAGGTCAGATCTTTGTCAAAATTGGCAATGGGGTCCTTCTATGCTGTAGAATTTTCTTATGGACGTTTGCGCCATTTTGGGGGGCTTTGAACCCACATGGAAGGGAGGTTGCTTTTATTTTTAACCGACTTCAAAAAACAATGCAATATTGTTACGAAAGAGGTATTGGATGACGCAAAACTAAAATATTACGAATTTAATTCTTTTTTCGGTTACAATGTACATTGTAAATTAATAAGACTTTTTATATATCTATTGTGGCAATAAATGGTTTTTGATTTGCGGCACTTATATTATTTTTTCAAATATTATATACACAATCAATTATATTATGTTAATTTTTGTACCTTTATAAAATTCTGTATTTTATACCTTGTATTTACGTCAAATTCAAGGTAAAATTAAAAGTCAAAAGTTCTGAAGATGATAAATATATGTTAAAATTTGAAGTAGCTATTTTTTGTGATTTTGAAATTGGTTGTGACCAAAAAACATCATTACAAACAAATAAAATGTATCAAACACTATGAGTGTTGACTTATTAGGCAAAATCTGCTGTGTAATGTTTTTTTGCACTGCGAGGGGGGGGTGATGAACGACCATTAAAGTGACACGAATTTTTAAAAAATAAGATTTTGATTTGTGGTGTTTGAAAAAAGTTAAAGAGTCCACTTAATTTTAAAATTATTTTGCATGAAATGCAAAAACTTGCAACAATTTTCCAAGTCTTACTCTAACCCCTTCTCCCACAATTCAAATTACTTGCTTTTACTTTCAATTTTTAACCGATTTCAAAAAAGGAGAAGGTTCTCAATTCAAAGCGTATGTTTTTTTTTTTTTTTCGCACATAACATCTGATCTACTGAACCGATTTGGACGATTTTTTTTAAATCGAAAGGAGATGGTTAACTTAGGTACCATGTATTCATATGACGATATTTGTTCACTATAAAAACAGCTATGATCGAAAAACTAAAATTTCATGTTATTTAAAACAATATGTGCTATCGTAAATCCGCACTTCAATGAGCGACCCGATGGTCAAGTGGTTAAACGCGTTGGGTTGAAGTTCCTGATGGAATGAGATCGAGTCCAGGTCTGCAAGGCTTTTTTTGAACAGCTGCATGGTTTTTTAACTATATTTTGATTATTTTAAGTGCATTTACACTAAAAAGAATAAAATAAAATATTTTTGAAAAAAAAAAAAATAGAACCGACTTCAGCTGAAATTGCTCTAAAAAGTTGAAAATAATTTTTTTCTTTGAATACCATCGAAACTACTTTTAAACATAAGTTTTGAAGTCGGCGCAAAAACAATGTATAGAATCATACGCAACTACAATTCAACTATAAATATAAATTTTAATGAATACATTTCATTGATTACCACACATTCGTGTAATGGTGCAAATATTCTGCTTTTAATTTTTAATGGTTTCTCTGAAAAATGTTGGCAAAATATGGTTAAATATTTTACCTATCGTTTTTGCGCCGACTTCAAAACTTATGTTTAAAAGTAGTTTCGATGGTATTCAAAGAAAAAAATTATTTTTTACTTTTTAGAGCAATTTCAACTGAAGTCGGTTCTATTTTTTTTTTTTTTTTTTCAAAAATATTTTTTTAAAATGAATCGTGGATTTTTTTCTTCAATCAAACAAAAAACTCGTATTAAAATGATTTTTTTTCTCAGTATTATTATTTAAAAACTAGATTAGATAGTTTCGTGCAATATAGAGTATAGACGTTACCTAATAATACTTATTTGGTTTTTCAATTCCCATAAATCTCTTAAATTGCCGAGACTTGAAATACTTTTACAATCATTTAATTATGGCCTTCAAGTTCAATAGTTAGCTAAGCATAACAGTTGCCCTTAATTTGTATATTTACTTACAAACATTATTATTACAAATGGAGCTCAAACTATAAACGTATGTCTTAATGTTTATTCATTAAAGTTTCAAATTATTCTAATACCATGTACGCAAATGATCGACATTGTATAAATTACTAGTTACTATAATTCATTTATGAGTGAAAACATCTGCTAATTAGAACAGCTGTAACTAATACATTCTGCAATATCTGAGGTTAACATTTGCTTCAGCATTAAAATTCTATGGGTATCCCGAATGAACCCTTTAAGTGTAATGGAAACTTTGTTTGACAAATGTGTATTACATGTTTATAATCTAGTACGATTAGGGATTGTTTTTCAGATTCATAAACGGCCCACTAAATCAAAATAATAATAACAACAAAAATTATTATTCGTATTACTGTCATTAGACTAAATTAATAAATATAAATTTCAAAATCAAATATAAATTGTAACCCAAGTAGCATGAACTCATCAGATTTTGCTCGGCCGATCATCGAACTCCTCGTAAACTGATCCCGTAACGCACGATGACATCGTTCCGATCAGTATCCGAGCATAGTTTTCAATAAATAATTTTCATTGGAAAGCGATATCCTTCCGATCAGTTTTCCCGATGAAAATAAGCCGAGATATGTTCCATCAGAAAACGATACCCTTCCGATCAAGTTTCCCGATGAAATTCATGGGCACGGGACTGTTCTGCTCGTAAATTGCTCCAAATCTCATCGTATTTCGAGCAAAACACATCGGATTTTGTTGCTCGGATTCTGTTCGGCCGATGAGACATATTGGATCATCGGCCGATGAGAATTTCATCGGGTTTCGATGAATGGCCTATCATCGGTCGATGTGATGATGCTGCTAGGGAATACTTGTTTGGAGGCCAGTCCAATTGTTTTGGGCATTATTTTATAAATGCGTCCTAACTGTTTTTCTGTTTTATAAAAACTTAGCATTACTCGCCACAGATTGTGGCAAAACTTAAAAAACAAATTCTGAGTTGTTGCTCTAGTATGAAGGTTAAGGGCCTACAAATTTGCTCGTTGTAAAAAAGCATTTGTAAAATCGGAGTAGGAATATTTGTTCTCCATAATGGTAGTCTAATAGTATTTTGAGGTTTGAACAACACATTTCACCCCAAGTGACATTTAAGAGCACAATGTGAATATTTAAGCCTAAAACTCTGTTGAAGTAACACATTTCAAACAAGGTTTTATCTGTTAATATTAATTTCCATGACCGCAAGGTTTGTGTTACAAGTCAGATTTTTTGATTAAGTACTCAGCCGAACGCGGAACTCCAGTAGTTAGTTCCCTAGCCTGCTTGGTACTCATTTCATCGACCTATTGAAGAGATGAGGGGAAAAATCAACCCGTTCATCTTGCTCAGTTGAATCCGCCTAGCTCAACCCGTCGTCAATGACGTAAAAACTCGAAGCGCGACTAAGCCACTAGTCTTTAAACCGGCCCAAAATTGTGAACATTTTGCTTTTTTTTTTGAGTTATAGGGGAATATTTCTAACTGAAGATATTTGAATTGAAAAAGATTTATACCTGTATTATCCACAAAGATTGGCCACTTTTAGCAGGTTTTGCAGTTTGCCGGAACAAAAAAAGTTTATAAACAAGGCATTCTTTGTGCACACATACCGCACTTTCTCTTGCTGAACTTCTACTACTGTATTTGAAACCAGCTTTTTTACAGTATTTAAATATAAGAGATAATTTCAAAGAGAAGATATAGTATTGCATTATGAGAAAAAAAAATCATTGGAGTTAAAAAATAAATAAGCACCTAAAAACAGCTGTTAAGCATGAAAACAACATTTTTTAAGAATCACCTGTATTATAAAACTCTGAAAAGGAGGCTAAAAATAGAGCGGAAATCCGATAAAGTGCTATTATAACAGAAAAAAGTACCTTCCAAGTGAAAATCAGATTTCGAAAATGGTCAGGAAGAAATACGAAAACGTATCCTTAATGTATATTTCTGGCACTGTGATACGCAGTTTTTACTTCCAAGTTAAAAAATAAACCAATGCAAAGTTAACTCAAATGTGAAAAAACTTTGCACCTTTACCTCAATTATTGTAAAGTTCATTTATTTTTCTATTTTTTTCCTTTTCACCTAAAAACAAATATTTCTCAAATAATGCTTAATTCACAGCGAGCAAAAGTACATGGCCCAATTTAACAACCATATAAAGCTCCAAAAATGCACTTGTAGCAAATCCACTTAAGGTGCTTCTAAGGTTTTCCCTTAGAGCAAATTTCTCAAAGTGTTGGCCATGGACCCCTGGGGGTCCGCGAGCTTATATCGCAGATCTGTGGTGCTAGTCTGCTAAAAAGTACAAAGTAATTAAAATTATTTCTCTTGCAGGGTGATAGTAGCGATATTTTAATTTAAAAAGATAGCTTATGATCGAGCAATTATCTCCAAATAGGTCAAGTTAATATCCCAAGCTTATAGCTCATTATATCATCGTTGTTTTTTAAAATACAGGTACATTTTACAGGCATGCATTATATGATGTTTAAAAATTATTTTGATAGTTTTTATCAACTAGAGAGATTTATAATTTCATTAATACTGAAGTATAAATTAGTCACACATGCTCGTCACTCTCTCATACTTTCCAAACATGAGATTTCAAATTTTGGAATTTATGTTTGCAATATTAAAGTATAAATGCATTGTTTATACTTTAGTAATTTGATTTTCTCTTCAAATGGGACAATAAAATGTCATTATTCCAAGTCATTATTAAAAATATTAACCTTAATATCATTATTGAATGTTGTTACCGCCTTCTTTCGTCACTTCCTCACTGACCTATCAAAGCTGCTCTTAATACTACCAAATTTCACATACAGCTCGTTGATGGAACCAGAATGTTTTGACCACAGCGCATTGCATAAAAAAGAGCGTTTCTTTTAGTTATATTCTTCTCGAAGGGACATTTTGAGCTAGTGGACGGAGAGATTTTTCTTTTTTTTCCTTTTATCTCACCCTTATCAGCCTCCACTGAATATGGATAAATTTTTAAAAATGTCTTAAAATTATTTATTTATCAGGGTTCAAGTATAGTTGAATTTCCCTAAATATAGTCTCTATTCAGATAATTGTTTTAAAGTAAATGAGTATTGTGTTAAAATCAATCACTCCCTCTTGTAGAATTCAAAGGGATATAACTTAGAGAAAGTGATGAATTCGTATTTTTTTAGTTTTTTTTTTTAAATTTAAATGTAAAAAATAAAAAATAAATAAATGATATCCGATCTGATAATAGTGAAATATGTAAGCTGCTATATAAATTTTGGTTTTATCCTTCACTCTAACTTATACTTATCTTTCGAAATCGAAGCCATTGTGTACGTTCTATTACTTGTTTTTATTACTCCACGTGACCAAGGAAGATTAACTTTCACACGTAACGTTAAAGTGGGAAAAATACTTTGAATGTGCTTATGGGTGAGCTATTATATTCTTCGCTGAGCTGCATATTTTTAGAACCTGAGGAGATAAATCCAAAGCATAGAGGTTACCTCCCCATTTGGGCAATTCCACGGTAACTTACGTTACATTTTGACCAACTCTTATGCAGTTAGCTCCTTAGTACAGACAAATATTGTTATAAAAACCTTGTACAAAAGCATTCAGTAAAAATGCCAGTCAAAAGCAAAATTAAAATGCAAAAATATTCGATGCACTTAAATTTTACAAAATTTAGCAGTCAAAAATAAGGCAGTAACTTACGTTACACAAAAAGGGAACGGCATAATATGAAAATTGGTTCTAAGGCAAATTTCTGCTCTATTACAGCTGTTTTCTTGTTTGAAGTACAATTTATCAGTTTCTTATAATATTTAGGAATTAATTTTCATAAATTTAAAATTTTATTTTAAAAATTGAATTTTATGAGAATTTTTAACTGGGTAACTTACGTTACAGTAACTTACGTTACAAAATTCACTTACAAGCATATATTTATTACAAAAACTAATGAATGAAAATTACAGCTTAGTTTAGATCAAAATACTGAAAATTAACAATTATGAGTTAAATTTACAGAAATTTAATGCCAAACTCAATGATCAATCAAAAATATTACAAAACATAAGACTTTTAAATGCATACTGGCCGCTGGTATTAACAAGTTCAGGTAATTCTATTTTCGAATCATGTTTTCTCTTATAATAAATTTCCTCTGTCGTTTCTGGCCATTTCTGATTGGTTCCAACAGCAGCCATTACTTTTACTTTAAACTCGTTTTCTTCAATAATCGTCACAACTCAAGGATACAATGTATTTTCGTACTTCACCACACACCAGTCACCAGCTTTTATCTCTGTTTTTTCTTCTTGTTCCTTAAAATACAACTAAACGAAACCCTACATTTTGTTCATTTCTGGTTCTTAAATGGTCATTGTGAATGTGCGGATCTTCAGAAAATTTTTTGATACATTTTGCTTTTTCTAACATATTTCAATACTATCAAGAGTGACTTTTATTTATGAATCTGTAATATCCACATGACTTTTCTCATACCCCTTCTACCGCGCATCTTTTCTGCAGAGTTCAGTGGCATTTTAATGCAAAACAAAATATATTTCAATTGAAAGAGATAAACTATTTTTATATTTGTTTTTTCCAAAACATATTTGATAACTTTAAATCATAACAGAAGTCATTTTTGAATAATTCATAGTACATTACCTGCTAAATATTCTGAATGCAGTGATATTGTTTAAAGAGAATTAATATCTTAATAGCCAAAAAGAAGCATGTAATTTATAATAAAGGTGTATTGTAATCTTATTAAAAAACAGACATTTTAAGAAATATGAGTAATCTAAATTAAGTAAATACAGTAGTACAATTAAAAGAATTATTGAATAAATTACTTCTATTAACCACATAGGTTTTATTTACAATTTACTTTATTTCGAAACACAAGTATTGAAGTTCTACTAAGGTAACTTACGTTATCTGCATATGTGGGTAACTTACGTTACACGTTTTGATTGTAGAACAAAAAATTAAATAAACAATATTCAAAAGAAAAGTACTGTTATTTGCTTAGTACACATCTATAAGATAGAAAATATAACATAGTTAACATTGTATTGCCCTTTCTTTATTTGCTGTAAAAACTTTAACATGTTTTTGGTAACTTACGTTACATAGAACAGTGCCTTTTTGAAATTGACATAAATCACTTAATTAAATTAAAAACACTTGTTTTATCAATTCACAATATTAATGTAAAGTGTAATAAACAACAATCTTCCTTTGTCACATTTATCTAATGGAAAAAATTGAAACTTATCAATGTTGAAAGTTTGACCATTTGCTTCACTGAAAATAAAATACTCTAATACCAACTTCAAAGTATTGCCGAAACTAAAAAACTATATTCCTAACAAAAATATTGTTATAAATAAGAAACTTCTAACATTTTTAAACCAAAAAATATGCAGAACAGTCACATTACTCGAGTTTAATTTTTTCAACGCTTTTCCACACTTGCATGGAATTGCCCATTTGAATTTAAAATTTTAATATAATGATTTTCTAAATCATTAATAAAGCATTTTAAATAAGGACACTAAGATTTACTCTAAGAGCCTTAAGAGATTCTTTTTAAGACATATTTATTTTTCTAAAATTAAGTAGTGCCCTTTTCGTTGATTTTTATTATTTTTTTTTCTCTTTGTTATTAATAATTATATTACAATTAATACATTATTTGAGCTGAATAAATTGTCGAGAAGAAACTTTCCGTTTAGTAATAAGAACAATTTGATTTTCATTTTGAATTTACATTCGGTACAAAATTAAAATCAACGCATTTCAAAACACAAAATACTTTCGCGAGTACACATTTTGCAAACCCTCACACGTAATCATTTCGAAGCGCGTACAACTAAACATTAGATATCCTTCATTAAACCAACTTTTCATGTGACTTTCAGGTTCCTAATGTTGTATTAAGGAAAATTGCAGTCATGTGACTGTACCAGAAGAGCACTGAATACGGCAATAGTTGAAGCAAAAACGGTACTGTGTAAAGCAACCAGTGAATGAACACTTCAGGGTTATCTTTAGCTTTGAGAAAAGAACAACCGAATTTAATAGAGTGTATTTTCAGCTAACGTCTCCAAAAAAGAAAACCATTTGCTGACGCTCTAAGTATAAATGTGGGATCTACATTTAGATGATGTTACGGCTTTTAAGGTAAGCTATAAACTTGCATTTCGCTGATAGGTGTATTCATAACTGAAATATTCCACAGATAGGAATCAATTTCTCTCCTGGCCAATTCGGGCAAAACGATAATCGCGAACCACTTATAAACGCAATATTAGAAGCGCTTCATCGCCTCGTTTTCTCCCACTTATAGCTGAGTTATAAATATTTTAGACTAACCACATTTTCATCCATATTTCTTGGAAACCCATCAAGTATCTAACAGGTTTCTATTGTTTTGAAGCCAATAAAAGTGACAATATTTTTTAAAAAAGCGCAGACGGATAAGTTATCAAAGTGTGATGTATTTCAAGAATTGTTCCTTATTAAGTAACTTGCCAGGGATATTTTACTCAAACATATTAACATATTAGTGCATTGTAAAAATAGATGTTGTTTTTACAGTATAATACAGTTAATTTTGTAGCAACAAACTGTAAAAATTGCTCATATTGTGGTAATAAACTGTAAAATTTCTAATTTTATACTAATAAACTGTAAAATTGCTGCTTTACAGAAATAAATTGTAAAATTGCAATTTTTCCAGTTTTATTACTGCGCATTTTTCAGTTTTAAACTGGATCCTCTGCTGCCAGTATTATACTGTTGATTTTACAGTATAATACAGCTCACTTTGTGATAGTAAACTGCAAAATTGTGGTAATAAACTGTAAAATTGCTGCTTTACAATAATAAACTGTAAAAAAGGTAATTTTACCGATTAGTACTGTGTACTTTACAAACTGAAACCTCTGCTGCCAGTATTATACTGTAAAAAAACAGTTTATTTTTTGCAGTGTGTGATAACATTTATGTCATAGATTCCACAGCGAATTTCTACCCCCATTTTTCAAAAATAAAACATACATTTAATTTTTTTTATTTAATATGATTAGAGCTATATGTTTCTGTCAGATTGCATGTCAAAATATAGCCGGAAGTATAGGGAACTCGTGCCACCATCTCGGATTTTGGGTACCTTTTTTTTTCAAATGAGTGAACTTGCAAAAAATTAGTTGATAAATTAAAAAATGTAAGATTGCCTTTAAAAAGGTGTCTTTTTTTAAGTAATAGCTTGCTCAATTCATTATTACGTGTACGACAATGTCATGTAAATATTTGCATTTTACTCCCAACGCTTTAAACAGTAACTTTTAATTGTGTATGTATTCGAAAAAAAGCAACCATCATGTGATATAAAATGACTTATCAACTTCTTCAAAGTTTTTTTTTGTAAATAATGATATGCACACGTGCACAACACAGAGAGAGAAATAAAACAAAAGAGGAGGGGATAGAAAAGTTCTCCAAAAAGCCCGGAATTTGAAATTAAATATCCCGTTAATTTTTATATTTATAACATTTTTTCTGACACTTGACGATGCAAAATTATAAGAATTCCTTATAAGAATACATTTCCTTATAAGAATACATCCAAATTAAATGCCAAGGTTAAGAGCTTCCGGGAAGAAGTGCAAATATACGATTAAAAACTTCACACCCCTTAAATGGCTGAAGCAATCATCCATCTTAACCTTTTGCGGCACGGTGGTCATAAAGGCAACGGCTTTAAAGCCGTCATTTTCTTATTTTACTGACCCAATAGTTTTAATGATTTTCTGAAGAAAAAAAATGAAAAATGGCATCCCCTTACGAAATCATCATGTCTCAAATTGTAAAATCGTTTTGTAGGTACGTATTGTAAAATCATATGCATACATTTCGTTTAAAAGTGTCAGATCACTATATTGAACGAGAAGAGTTTTTTTCCTCAAGCATAACTAAAAAAGACCTATATTAACTCCTTATATCCTAAGTAATCTGTTGCAATTGCCAATTTAATGCTAGCTTTTCATTAAAATTAGGATTACAGGACACATCTTTATATTCCCCCGAAACTTTTGAATTAAATTTTGTGAAAGGTTTCTTTCAATTTGCAGTTTCAAGCATGCCATCTTTTAATTAATCAACATCGGATAAATATCCAACAGCAAACAGTTTCGATGATATATGGATATAACTTTCTTTTTTCTGTTCCTGTTATAAACGCACAAAAGAAAAAAAGCTTAATTAAAACTCTAATCAAAATTAAACCAAATGAAAAATGTTTTACGAAGACAACTTTCTTTTTTTACATAATTATCGTTCCTTAGGCAAGTTTTAGCATATGGATCTAGAGGAAAAACTTTTAATTAAAACTATTCAGATTCAGTGAAATATCTAATTCAAAGCGAAATATCGTTCACTCAAAGTTAATTAGTATTAAGACATAACTTGTACGCCTGAACGAAATATTTATTCAGATACACTGTTTTAAAAAATTAAAGTGCAAAAAATTAAATGAGTCAAGTTTGAGTAAGCAGTACGAGCACTATGCAATTTGCAAAAAATATTACTCAGTGCAATGAAAATAAACTAAAAAGTAGGGCAAATATTAAAAATAGATATCAAAAGACTACAATTCATTTCATTTCACTCCAGAGTCCCCCGTAATTACCACTTTACGTGGTTTAACCGGTTGGATGGGGCCTTGAAGACCGTTTTTTTATCCTTACCTGAAGCCGAGCAACCCCTGGTCCAGTACCTCCAGATGTATCTATTCACGTGGAGGACTTATTGCCCTCCAGTTACGAGTCTTACTAATCGGGCTACCACGGCCCTATTAAAAGAGCACAGTAAATGCTCTGCTTCATACTGTACAATTCAGAAGAAAACTGAGCACGCAACGAGACGCTTGTGAGTGAATAGATACCACAAAAATAAAGACACTAGAACTAAATGCGTCAGAGTTAAAGTTTTAAAAATAGAAAACAGATCAAGAGGCAGATAAAACAATGAGACAAAAAAAAAAAAAAAACACTGGGGTTTGAAGTCAACTGGAGAGAACACAGAACGAAGAACGGAGTCATCCTATCAGAAGCAAAGGAGCAAAAGAAGGCAACATTACAGCAGATTGTAGAAACAAAGGATTTAATAATAGAGCATTTACAATTAAAATGTAATAAGAGTAAAGGCAAAGACCTAAATAAGCAACATTAAGACAGAGACTATTGACTACTTTCAAGGTATATTGATAACTACTATCTGCGATTGACAAATCAGAAAGAGTATTAAGACATTCGAATGTGTTTCATTTCAATGACAAAAGGTTATGTTGACCTACGTTTTTTACATGTTGTTATTGCAGTTTTGCAATCCAGAAAACTGAGTTTTATGTAGCGCTTCAAATAAATGTGTATGCATAAAAATGTCTTGAAAAAAAGTCTTTTGCATTTGAACTTAATAAAATTATTGGTTATTTTCTTGGTTAAAAATCATGCCATTGGGAAAAATGCTTTTCTCATGCTTAATGGTTTTAAAACAGCAATTCCTTTATGAGGAAATTGTTGCTGGTACAATATGCTTCTATGAGTAAAAAAAAAAGAGTTTCGAACAGTTCTGTCTTCTGCAAAAGCATAATTTCCTCCAAAATTACATGTAAGTTCGTACTCTATTCTAAGTATCAAAAGAAAGTATTCATTGGTATTTTCAGTGCAACCAGCTGTTGTTGCCTCCAAAGAATATTGCGTTGTAGGATGTATAATGATGAAACAAAATAAATTAATGTGTTGTTGTAAACGCATTTTACGTTTAATAATTTATATTTAACTTCTTGCTGTTAAACTACTTTATGAGATAAATGAAAAACAAATGTTTTGGAGTCAGATGTTCAAAAAGTAAAACAAAACAAATGTGCTAGGATTATCATTATGCTGCAAAGAGAACGGATATTAAACTAAAAGTTATTTTACATTATACTTTTCCATTTCAGAGATTGGCACGCCTCCTAGAATTTTCTCCCTTTTGATTTGTTAGCCCATTCTTTGTGGTAAGTTTATTCAATTAAAAGAAAATAATAACTAGGTAGATGCTCAATAACATCGCAACTGAATTTCCGTACTTTTCGGGAGCTGGTTTTTAGAAAAAAATACTATTAACAGCTCATGTAAACGATCCAGCATTAAGCTGCTATTTATTACATCATGCAAATTTATTATTGAATCCATTATTTTACAAAAAGAAGAAACAAAATAGTTTTAATTTCATCATTTAGGAATGCAAATGGACAATAAATAAAGAAGCATACGATACACTCACTTATAACAATGTGCTCTTTCAACTATAGATGTTTTTGTACCAAACAGTTAAATATTTGCAGTTTGAGTGAATATTACTATAGTTTTTCTTATCTTGAGAATTTAAACTGGATGTTTTATTACAATATGCAGAAATATAGAAGATATATTTTAGCGAAACATTCGTTTTAATTAAAGAATCAGGCAATGATTATTAGAGAAGCTTTATTTTGCACTCTCTCCTTATTCTTCTGTCAAATTGAGCAATGTTTTAAATGCGGCCAAAATACACCCAAATGATAATTATAACTAAGCTAACCTACTTTAAATAGTAAAATTAATTTACATGGCAAATAATACCTGCTGCTTTGACACAGGAAGCAAAAAATACGGTTGTCAAAACAGGAAAGCAACAAAAAAACTTTATTTTAAAGCATTCGCTTTGAAAATATATAATTTTTTTCAAACCATTTTCCTTATTACAAAAATATAAAATTAATATTATTCATTTATTTGCTAAAACGGAAAAAATTTTTTGCTGTCCAAAATAAAACCCTTCTGCAATGTTGATTTAGTTTTTAAACAAAAATACATTTTTGTAATATATTTTGATCAACAAAAAATCTTATTTGAAAAAAAGGCAAGCACTAGTAAGAAGCAAATTTAATAAGACATTATTTTTCTTTTGGTACGGTATTGGAGTTTTTCAGCTTCCATCAAGGGTAATTAATAACGAACATTCTTTATCGAGAAGGAAAATTATTTTTGAAACATGCATATTTTTATTTAACTTTGACTTTTTAAGAGAAATTTTAAAGTTGTTTTGTAAAAAAAATTGCTTGCTTGAAATGTATAATTTGATACATTTTATATAAAGCATTTCCGTCGTTAATATTTTATGCTGCGAATTTTTAGCAACATCTTATATCTATGTAAACTCTTATCTATGTAATTTTTCTCGATGAAAATAGTTATTATAAAATGTTTTTCTAGTTTTGAGGCTTTTTCCTCGCAGAAAGAATTTTTGAAAGTCTTCACGAAAACCATTATTATTTTAAATCAACTTAGCTTAGTATGAAGTTTAAACACATATTTATACTTCATGGGGAAAAATGCGTGTCAGGAGAAGCATTTAAAAGATTATACGAAGAAAAGAAAGACGATAAATTATTAAGCTGAGCATAATAGCTGCACGTGTTCAAAAGTAGTTGTTTGACATACTAATTTGAAAATACTATTACCGGTAGATTAAGCGATATTGGGAATTATTATTTTTATGCCGAGATATGCAATATGCCTTTTTCTTTATTATACTCGAACGTGGCCGTTATTATTTCCTTTTCCATCTAAAAGTTTCGCATAAAAAATCATTCATAATCTAAATAAATGAAATTTATTTGACGGAAAACTTAATAGTAAATTAAATTTGACCCAAATTTGAAACAATAGATGAGTTCAATATGTGAAAAATGACAAAGTGACTCTCAAGTTCGTTTCAAAAAGTTTCACGAAACAGGGGATAAGAAATATAGACTTTTTTCGTAACAAAGTAACTTTTAATGATATCATAATTAAATGACATCAAGATCCACTATGATTTTTTATGTGCAGTACGTTACTTTTTTGACCGTTCTTTCTTTGTAACCGTTTTCACAATATTTTATGCAGAAACATATCCAAATAATCAAACGCACCCGAATTATATTAAACGACTTCGCTATTTTGCCAGGAAGAAAAATGAGCCCAGCAATCATTTTTACCCATTAACACAATAACCATTTCCTTTCAGAAATTGGTTTATCTCTCACAAAATACGCCAAAGATTTACCATTTGGCCGAGGCTTATCAGGTCAGAATCGTTTCCAAATGGAACAAACGCGGCACATTCATTGCTTTTTATATCAGGCTATTAGTTTTGACACACGATTATCACTTATCATTAGAGACGCGAAAAGAGAATATCAACCGATAACGTTTGACACTTTTTGCTCTATTTCTTTGAAGGTAGAAAAGGGCGTTCAGATATGACATAATCGGTGATCATGTCACATTGTTTAGGAAGGAGCCTAGAAATATTTAATCATGACTGAAGGTGATATGATCGAAAACAGAATTATCAGTTCAAACATCTCTTTTTGGGGGAGAAGGGTGGGTTGCGGAAGCTTAATAGGTTGCAGTTTGAAGCTTGAAACTTAAATTTTAAGTCATGTCCGTGACGAACTAAAAAAAAAAAAAACTGGCAAATGCTAAATCTGAGTAATATATGTTATATATAGTAATATAACTTATATATAGTAATATAGCTTATTCATCACTTTATATTTGTTTTGTGCTAGTTTTCACCTCGA
>JAXGGA010017341.1:0-24573 GCA_038373865.1 Uloborus plumipes | reverse complement strand
CCTAAAATTGTGCCACATTATTAATCGTTAGGCACCATTGAATTATGAATAGGCACCGTTGAGGATAAACCAGAGTCACATATTTCGAAAGAGTTGTAATAGCAAAAAATTAAAATATTGGTGCTAGCAACATTTTAAATATTTTGCCAAGTTGTTACTGCGCAAAAGTATTTTATAAGGGCTGCGCCGAATTATCCGCAAAGACGGACATTTGTATATGCTTCCATTTAACTTAACAGGTGTTTTATTAGAGCATATTTGCAACGAATACACAAAACCAAGCATTTATTGTCAATAATAACCTGAAACAAAAGAACTAATTTTATCGTTGCGTTTAGTTTTAACTAGAAATTGTTATAAAAAACAACAAGCGAAAATATTATGAGACGCACCGCATAAAACAAACAGGTATAATGTCGTCTTCTTCTTCAGAATAAATTTTCAACCCCCTCCCCTTTGCTCTAGTTCGTAATATAGAAAGCTAGTTTTTCTTCTCATTTTTATGTGTGGCCCTAAAGACGTTTTTTTCTCTCTAGTCATTGTATGTTCTTAAAAATTTCTCTTGCTCCCCTCACCCTACACGATGCACAAACATAGATTTTAATGATTTAGGCGGCCAAAAGTATATATTTTTCAAAATTAATATAATGGTGAGGTATCTATACAATCTGCTCCTAAAGAGTGATGTTTCTTGTGATAAAAATCAATGACGGAGATTGTTAATTACAGTTTTCAGTAATGAAAACAAATCGTTCTTACCTGTATTATCGAAATCCATCACAGTTAAAATGAAAAAAATTCGCTTGAAATGAGGTAATCACTGTGGAAAGTTAAGCTGTTCAGGAGAGCACCGAGACTCAAAATGAACACACTTGTTTACTATCGAATTCCGTTTGATCAAAGTCCACTCCCGTGCATCAAATTCGGGGAAAGGGGATGCTATATTGTACATTGAACTGTTGACTCACCAATGGTATAGATACCTCACCATTATATTAATTTTTAAAAAAATACTTTTGGCCGCCTAAATCATTAAAATCTATGTATGTGCGATGTCAGGTAAAGGGGATTTCACCTCAGGCTTGTTTTATTCAATATAATGTTCTGTTCCTTTGCATATATTTTGAACATCTTTAAGACTTACTTAGAGTCTTCGTTGGAAACACGCAAATGGACAGACCCTTAAGCTTTCAATTTCACTGTACAAATAAACTAAGTCGTTTTTATCTTCAGTTGACATTGGCTTAACTGATTATATTTTACTGCTTTTAGAATGCAATTGCGGAGATAAAGCGAAGAGTTGTTACTCATCTCAAGGAAAAATTAGGTGCCAGTGTGAAAAAGGTTTCGCTGATAATGATTTAGGGAAATGCACAGGTATGTTTGACATTTCTAAAGACTAAAATAAACTGTTGTGTTGTAATCGAAGATTTTATCTTTTTAAACCTAAGATTCTAATAGTCTTGGTTTTTTTTTCAACTTTATTTTTACATGTCGGCGGGTCAATAGGAGTGTGAAGTTTTAGATTCAAAGTTGATTAAAATTAAAGTGGCAAGTTGTGCATTAAATTACGTTTTCATTTTTCTCCTCTAAAGATTTCTTGATTGATTTCAGACAAGAAGTTTCGTAATACCTTAGTTTTTACGATGATGAACTTGCTTTACGAGAATGAATTCTTGTGTAGTTGTTCAAACTTAAGATCACTCCGCAGCAGTATCATTGTAGATGTCTGAACTGTTTATTATAATGCTTTTTTTTTTTTTCGTATCCAAGCTATTAGATTGGCTGACCGCGATCTATATATTTTATTACTACCGTATTAAAATAAAAAACTTTGACCTCTTTCAGTCGTTCGGAGGAATGTTAAATCGAAGATAATTTAATAAAATAGCATTTTTTCCCCATTTTTTCCAACATTTAAAGTTATTTTCGCTTATTTGTTTTCAGAATGCAATTGTGGGGCACATGGAAGCTGTGTTTTCAAAAACGGAGAAAAACAATGTGTCTGTTATCCTGACTATGGTGAAAAAGATAAGCAATGTGTTGGTAAGTCAAAAACAACTCTACATTATTAAAATTTGTGCCGGTCTATCTGTAAAGCTCTCTATCCCGGACAGTCACTCTGTCCACTGTCGAGATAGGTACTTTTTTGGATTTTGGAAATTGTAACATTTTCGATGAGAAAAATCGCCAATTCGGTGAATGATGTGCTTTCAGCACTAACGTGGAGTGAATATTAGCAACTCAAATATTAGACAGCGGTGAAGTCACCATAAATCAAACAGAATGTTCTGTTTTTGTGTGACCTTGAACATATCCAAGATTAGGAATTTTTCTTAAGATATTGTAAACGTCACTTTACTTCACTCTTCAGGGTCCCCCGTACCTACCACAACTCGTGGTTTAGTTGGAATGGGGCCCTAAAGAGCGATGTGTTCTTTTGATCCAGACCAAGGGCCGAGCAAGCCCTTTCAACTACACCATACGGGCTATCACTACAGCTTAGTTTCAAAAATTTTTTAAAGTGGCGAAAAAAGTTATTGATCTTGGAACTTGACCTTTTTTTTTGAAAATCATCAACTTTGAAACCATGTAACTACAAAAGCAAAAAGTAACCCTTGTGTTTTTCAGATTTTTTTGAGTACTATACTATGGTGAGTAATTTACCCTATACTTATTTCCGAGGGCACTCACGACTTCAGCAGATATCCGGGCAAAAAAAGTAACGAAAATACCATTTTTAATGGACCTTTATCCCCAAAGAGCAGAGTGAGCCACCAAATTATCCATGTTAGCATGTACCTATTATCAAGTAGTATCCGTATTTAAAAAAAATTGGCATGGGTCACTTAATGCTTTTGGAGCAAAGCGGTCATACATTTAGTACGATATATTCACGACTTTAAACTTTGACCTCTACTTAGGGACAAACAAATCCGATTTTCAGAAAAGAAACTTCTTTTTTTTACTATAGTATTCCAAACACAACCTGAAAATTTTTGGAAAATCGAAGACATCAACTATCAAAAAGTATCCGACTTAAAAAAAAATGACTCTGAATAACTACTTGTTAACAATGAAAAACTTTTTGTTAGTAATTGTTTCTTTCTAGCTTGTGGCTGTGGAGAGAATGCATTGGGATGTACGTTTGGGAAAGATGGAACAACCTGCAAATGCAAGAAAGGATTTCTTCAGCACGAAGGGAAATGCAAAGGTTAGTACACTTGACTTTTGTGTTTAGCAATGCAGTATGAGGGCAGGTACTGCACTTCTAGATTTATTGATAGAGCAAATCAGCGGGCTGGTTGATACATATCTGCCACAATTTGATGTCCTTCGTTAATGGATTTTACATGCTTTAAATTTGTTCTCAAAGGTAAAGCAGATTCTCCGCAAGTCTCTTGAAGATTCCACGACACTTGTGCTGTAAAGCCTCTGCCACGTTCAGTCTCCCCCCCCCTCAATTGTTGTTTTTGTTTCACCATCATTAGAGCAATTATTACTTCAGATCAGAAGCTGCTATACAAGGCTTAGTTTTTCTCGTGATTTAGAGCGCGTGACATAGTGAGATCGCGTCTTTTTGCTGAGACGTAACTCAGGTGTCTACTTATATTAAAAACTGAGTATCTTTCTATGTATCTATATCCTGCTTTTTTCTCCTGAACGCCAATTGACTGGAAGTCAAACCAGGTACCGATAGATTCAAAATTTTTCAGGCTTCATTAGTTTTAATTCACATAAGGTTTGATAAAGGAATTCTGAATAAATTGAGAAAAAAATCTTCAAATTTTTACACAAATTTAAAGCGATTTGTCCTAAATGATTAAATATGAAATCCATTGTTATAAAACGTGTTTGATACGAAACAGTAATAATAATGACAATGAAAATTTTGAATGAATGCTCAACTGAATCAATCGTGAAACTCATTAGCGGGCCACGTACGTAGTACTAATAATATAAAGCTGAAGAGTTTGTTTGTTTAAACGCGCTAATCTCACGAACTACTGGTTAGAACAGAAAAATTATTTTTGTGTTTAATAGTTCATTTAATCAGGAAGGCTTTAGGTTATATGACATTACGCTATATGTAAGGAGTTATTATTATGGTTTAAGAATAATAGTGGTCGAAAAGCACGAGCGAATTAGTTTCTACTCTTCTCGAGAGATGACGTTCATTTTAAGTATTATTTTGGCGACTGTGTCTAAAGGATGCTGACCGCAGTGATCCGCCGTGGTGGCGAGTTTCTTTCTGTATCGAAAGCGGATGCGTCACTTGACATCGCTTTCATTTTTAAGGTAGCCCCGTGCAACGCTGGGCCACGCAGCTAGTATAACTAATATATCTTGAACGAAAACACTTACCACTTCACTTGTAACAAGTAGGATTAGAGCAAATAGTTCAATTTTTATTCCTTGCGTTATGTCGCGGAACATGCCTGCAAAGTGGTTTGCAGTTTACCCGCCCTCTTTCCTTGGTCAAGCTATTTTCCTGAAATTCTTATTTCAGTTGCTTGGTGTTTTTTGCCACAAGTTTCAACCCTTATAATGTCTATTTTTGCATGCTCACCAAGCTGACCACATGAAAAACTTGTCAGTGGAGCACCCAGGGTAGTTTTCTAGGAGGGGCTAAGGGGCCCTATTTTGGAAAGTTTTCGAATTTGAAGTCCTTGAGAAATAACTGCAGTCATTTTAGGTGAAATTAAGAAGGGTTTGGGAGCTATCTTTCAGCAATTTACGAAAATAAAGTCAAAAAGCCTCAATCTCAAGCAGTTTGGGTTCATCAAAGGGATTCATCTTCTTGCTTCTGGGAGGAGCTCTAGCCCTGTAGCTTCCCCGGTGGGTAAACCACTGGCTGTAGTTAAACTACTATGTTGTGACGTATTTAGTAAACTTAAGTTAAAGAGTTACGAAAAGAATGGTTCAGTTAAAAAACCTGATGTAGGCAACGATACGATGAGCTACATTTTACATATTTCTGCTGGTACATATTCCCTTGTTGTTTTTCAGCTTGTGACTGTGGTGAGAAAGGCACTTGCTCATTCGACAAGGAGGGAATCAAGGCATGTGATTGTGATAGTGGATATGCACTGAAAAATGGAAAATGTGTCGGTAAGTTATTATTGATAGTTATTTTGGGATCGCTGGGAAACGTGGAGGTAATGCTGCTCAATGCAGGCTTATCAGGAGAGCCATTACTAGATCTTCCCATCAGATGAAATAATATGAAATTTTAACATACACTGTTAAAACTACAGGTGGCATAAGGTACCTTTAAGGGCGAAACGTTGTAGCACCAGAGGCACCCTCTGAGGCGTGCCACTTGACTCCCTATAGCATTCTTGAAGGTGTCATTTGGCTCCTCAGGGTGCCATGGGTTACCCAAGGGGTGCCATAATACACCCATAGGGTACCACATGGAACCAAATGTTACAACGTTTCACCCTTGAAAGGGCCTTGTGCAATCTGTAGCTTTAACAGCGTACATTCGTAGATATAAATTTGGCATAATCGGTAAAAATACAGGGTGTTTGCAAGATTTTGGTTTGATTAAGAATATTTTAATAAAAAATTAAGATTTATACATAATTAGTTTTTTTTAATTCGTATTTCAACAAGGATTTTCCCCATTAGAACAATATTAGCTAAAATTCATATTCATTTAAAAATTTCAAGATGCATTTCAATGATATTCAATGACATTCACTAATATTCTTGTTGCAAAAAATCTAGTTGACGACAAACTGATAAAATAAGTTCCATTATTAAAAAATCTGGTATGGACCCCATACTACTTCTTTTTACGTGTAAATTTCTCAGTTGGTGACCTTAAGTGTTAAAAAAAGTGCTTGGAGTGAGCAAGGTAACAATTCAAATATTTACTCCCCTAATCTGCCACGAAATAATGCAAAAAAAAATTTACAATGGTTAATTTTGTAAATATTGCTGATTTTAATATCATTCAGTGAATTTTTCGCAAAATATCGCCAATTGCGCCAAGTTGAACCCAAATTCAAAAAATAATTTTTTTCTCAAAATTTGTCGCCAAGTTGGCGTCGAACACTTGGCGACCAAAAGCTTGGCGACATATTGCCAAGTGGTCGCGCCAATTCATATCACTTGAGTCTGCATTGAAATTAACTCTGATTTACCCCAAAAAAGGGGTAAAACACCCTATTGGGAACATTCGAATGCAACCACAAAGGGAGGTACACAACTAGACCATCCTCAGAGCCTACATACCAAGCTAGAAGCTTCTACGGCATATTGTTTTTGAGTTATGCGACACACATACGCAAATACGCACATACATACGCACATACGTATATACAGAAGTCACGAGAAAACTCGTCGTAATTAACTCGGGGGTGGTTGAAAAGGATTTTTCGGCTGTTTATATGTTGGTAGGTACATATGAACGTGCTGACAGGTCGAAAAAAGTACTGAACATTTATTCGGGGGTGAACAAAATCAAAATTTAGACTCAAATTTAAGTTGTTTTTTTTCACGATCACAATACTTCCTTTACTACGTAAAAGGAAGTAAAAACATAGACGGGTGCATTCTGGAACTCTGTTTATTGCTTCCCAAATATATTTTTATTATGAGTTTTTGATATGACGTAATTTTTTTATTTAAAAAGGTATTCCCACAGAAATATAGACTGCTCAATTTATTTTTAAATTCTTACCTTGACAAACTTGAAAGCATTGCTTTAGCTAGGTATGTTTAAATACTACAAGCATTTTCCTTGCAAATTTTTCATTTCATATTTTTTTCAGAGGAATGCAGCGAGAATTGCGACCACGGAGGGAAGTGCGAAGAAGAAAAGGGCGGCAGCTTCTGCAAGTGCTCTAAAGGCACGAGTGGGGATTTGTGCGAGACGATAGATGCCTGTGCGACAGTTTTCAGAGACTGTAAATCCGATTTGGGGACTTGCAAGTACAATGAGACGAAGGAAGCAGCTTACTGCGAATGCGATGAACATACAGCCTATGACTCCAAATTGAAAAGATGTAGAAGTAAGATTTATCACGCTTCCTGTGCAATTCTTTTTAGAAAAATTATATAGTAAACTCTCGATTATCCGCGAGCGGTTATTCCGCGAGGGTCTGGGACATACACTAACACTATTAACTGATTTTTTTTGAAAAAGCACGAATTTAAATTTTGTTTTTCTTTCCATTTCTTACCCAAGAGTGCTGTGTACTTCATCCAATAAATTATTTTACCTGGGCGTTATCGTATAAGTACCACTTCTTTACCCTGTGGCAGAAAGCTGCCGACACGGCGACATTGTCGCAGAATCAGGGAGACAGTGCGCAGAAAGGTTTTTGTGATTGGGAGGAAAAAACAGGCAAAGAAAAAAAAATAACATAAAAGCAGCCAACAGAAAGAAAAACTATGAATCTCTTGAATTAATGTTAACATTTTTATAAATATAAACACCTTGTGTTGCTTTTAAAGGGTTGTATATACATATTTATTGTTGAACAAGATTCTAGTGTTGCAGAAAGAAAATGGTTCTGGAAAATTTGTCGCAGAAAGCAGAAAAAAATTCTGCCACAGAGCTCTTTATAGATTTCATATGCTTGAGAACCTCAAATACAAATAATTTTTTATGCTGTACCTATTGTCAATGTTTGTACGTTATCACGTTTTAGGTGTAATGCAATTATTTTCAAACAAAAGACATTTTTTATCCTCTTTACCCCTTATTTTATGCTTTTTTCGGATTATCCGCGATACCCGTGCCACCCAATTTCGCGGATAATCGGGAGTGACTGTATTGAATACACTGTTAAAAATTTTTCTGAAATTTTACGGTAAAAATTACTGACATCCATGTTGCCAGTAACTTTTATCGTAAAATATTTTTTTGCTGTAAAATTTTACGGAAGAGAAAACGAGGATTAACAAGAAGTTCTGTCAAGAACTAAACGAGCCTACTTTCCCGTACATTGACATCGGCATTCTCGCATCTGATCATTATTCTCTTGATTATCTGAGACTGAAAATTATGTCAAACATACCTTTTTAGCACTTAGAGCAGAGTTCGAAAAGCAAAATATACTCTTCTCATCAGATGAAATAGACACGTAATTCACGAATAAATAAAGTTTTGTCGTACCTTTTAAAGAGTGTAACTGTTGCAGTTCTTCCGTAGAAAAAAATCCTCCATCGTTTTCAAAAAAAGAAAAATAATAATAATAATAAAAAAATAAATAAACAAATAAATAAAAGTATAAAGAGCATCAAAACACATTTTATCAAAGAAAGAAAAAAAAAAAACTCGTCCGTTAATAAAATGTCTCGAATTTCACTTTTAATCTGTTGCCAGTTGTTAAATATAAATAAAGAATAAAATGTTCTCGTGAATGAAAAATTTCTGTTACAAAAAAAATCGTCCGTCAAAAAAAAAAAAAAAAAAAAAAAAAAAAAAAAAAAAAAAAAAAAAAAAAAAAAAAAAAAAATAATAATAATAATAAATAAAATAAAACAAATGAATAAATAAACAAAAAATCGTCTACACAGTCAGTAATTTTTTTTTCTGAGCCTGCATTTCTTTGCGGAGTCAAAGTCGGAATCAGAGTCCTCACAGAAGATTGCTCAGAAAAGTAGTTTACAAACATTATTTATCAAAACCATTTTCTTACACAGTTAGTTTGAAGGAAATCCGACTTTAAGTTTAGGATCAACATTCAACTTAAATTCCCCGTAGACGCTAATGTTATTTTTTTTTCCTGAACGGCTCAATATTGAACGAAAAATGGTTCAAATCAAAAAGCGAAATATGGGAATGTATGAGAAAGCCTCTCCGAGATCCTTCGAACAAAAAAAAGTTTATTTAAATCGGACTGTTCACTCAAAAGATATTAGGGGTGACAGCTTGATTGAGCGGTTCAATGTTGAACGAAAAATTGTTCAAATCGAAAATGTAGATACGGGAATGAAGTATCCTTGAAAAGATCTTTCGAACAAAAAAAAGTTCGTTCAAATCGGACTGTTCACTCAAAAGTTAGCATCGCGGGACAGGTTGTTTGAACGGTTCAAAGTTGAACCAAAAATTGTTCAAATCGAAAAATGAATCGAACCGAATGGGAATGAGCTGTACTCGCTGAGATCTTTCAAACAAAAAAAAATTATTCCATTCGGACGGTTCACTCAAAAGTTATTAAGTGGAGAAAGGTTGCTTAAACGGTTCAATGTTGAACCAAAAATGTTCAAATTGAAAATTTAAATACGGTAATAAAGTATCCTTGCCGAGATGCTTCGAACAAAAAAAGTTTGTTTAAATCGGACTGTTCACTCAAAAGTTATTATGGGTGACAGCTTGTTTGAACGGTTCAATGTTGAACGAAAAAGTGTTCAAATTGAAAATGTAGATAAGGGAATGAAGTATCTTTGAAAAGATCTTTCGAACAAAAAAAAGTTTGTTCAAATCGGACTGTTCACTCAAAAGTTAGCATCGCGGGACAGGTTATTTGAACGGTTCAAAGTTGAACCAAAAGTTGTTCAAATCGAAAAATCAAATATGGGAATGAGCTGTACTCGCCGAGATCTTTCCAACAAAAAAAAAGTTTGTCCAAATCGGAATGTTCATTCAAAAGTTATTAGGGGGGGGGGCAGACAGACCGACCGACCGACAGACCGACCGACGGACCGACCGCCACACAAATTCCCCATCTCAATACCCTACTTTCAAATTTTTAATTTTTCGATTTTCATTTTGCCTTTTTATTTTTTTAACTTGGCGATATTTTTTGGACTTGGCGATATTTTTTTAACTTGGCGATATTTTTTGGACTTGGCGATATTTTTTAGATGCATTAAGCTACTTTTAATACTTTTTTCGTCTTTCTTTTAATTTTAACGGGAAAGTAGGCTAAAAAGCGCGAGATACGAACGACAAGGATCGAACCCGGGACCAAATTTTTACCTACTGCTTTACTATCCACGGTACCAGATGAGACACATCAGGAGAGCGGAAATAGGGTGTTATCTGCATCGCACAGTACATCACGTAGTGATCAATTGATGCTGTAATCGCCATTTTTTATCGGTACAATTTACTGTAAAAATTTTCTATACTGTAAACGCTACATTTTACAGTAACACTTACCATAAAAGCTCCCTGAATTTTTAACAGTGTATTTGCTTAAAATTACTTGTTTTCCAACTCTGAGTCTTAGATATTTATGTATATTAAATGTCTGAAGGCCGGAAAATGCATTCTAAACTTCTGATTTTTTTTATACAGTCAGTATTATTGTTGTTCTTGAAGCGGACTATACTTTCGATTGCACAAAAATAAATGAATAAATTCATTAAAAAAAATTAAACTAACTAAGTTTTGTGATGAACTATATTTGACAATGTCTTAATTAATTTTATCTCCAGTCACTAAAGCTTTCCTAAAAATTAGTAAATATGTGACGTATTCATTAAAAGAGATAAAATTGCAATTAAAATTTGCAATATTCAAATACGTATAAAATGCTTTCAATCTAAACAACATTTTTTTAAAATAATTTATTTTGAATACTGCAAAAACTTGATGCAAAAATTGTGTTAATCAGTTTATGATTCAAAAACATTAAAAATATTAGCTATTACTAGAAAATATTGGTAAACATTTCAGAAATGCTTGGTAATAAAAGAGAAAAAAAATTGAGAAGTAATTATTAGGAAGTATCTTACTGTGATGACAAAGATAAATAAATAACGAAACCACAAGTGTGGCTTGACCACGAAGAGAAGGTGGACAAATTGGAAGCGGAAACAGTACAGCTCATTTTGTAATAGGATCAGCGATAACACGCAAGCAGAAAAGTTTTGGCTGCGCGTGTGATTTCGCTGATTCTACCCATTACAAAATGAAGTGGTTCGTATCCAGTTCAACCGCCATCGCTCTGTTTTCAAGTGAAACTAGTGATAGCCCCCTCACCCTTGACAATCAAGAATATTAATTGCTCGCTAAAGCTTCTATATTAACTCTGTGACGTTGTCATTATTGTAATCATTTAATATCTAAATCTCAAAGCAAAGTCAATTCAAAATAGAAAGTATTGCAAGATCCATGATAAATATGAACACTTTTATAATTGTAGGGGCAAGTCGATAAAGGTGATAAATGTGATATTTGAATTTTGCCGACTTACACAAATTCAAATTAGTGTATAATCAATTTTTTAAACTTACATACACCGTTAAAGGGGCAAGTGAATAAAAGCGATATGTAATAATATTAATAATAAAAAAAAAAATAGAAAAAGTTAAAAAAAAAAAACCTTAACACCTTCATTCATGGTAATAAGTAAGTAAAACTAAAATTGTCCGATATCACCTTTATCCACTTGCCCATTTAATTTTTGATCGCATCTTTTATTTATTAAAAACCTTTTGAATTAGCCTATACTTTATGTATTGCGTTTGGTATCTTCAAAATGCATCTGTAAAGAATATTAGGTTAGTTATTTCTGTTAACATTGAGCATTTTAAATCTAACTGCTGAATAATGCCTACATTTAGAGACATTTTTTGGATAATTCATAGTCTGTATTACTATTTTAACGCAGAGGGAGTTACATATTAATGATAAACAAACTTGCTTGATTAGTAACTAATTAAGGACAATATTCGATAAAATCGGCAACCAAACTGGGTGAAAAAGCCATGAAAAAGTGATGCCAAAATTAAAATTCAATTTAAGTATCTCCTTTTATGCTAAACCCTTCAATCGAGTGACATAGATACACCGTGCAATATCTGCACTGTAAAAAATGAATGTTGTTTTCACAGTATAATATAACTAATTTTGTAGCAATAAATCGTAAAAATTGCTCATTTTACAGTAATAAACTCTAAAATTGTTAATTTTACAGTTGATTACCATGAATTTTACAATTTCAAACTGGAATATCTGCCGCCAGTGTTATACTGTTGTTTTTACAGTATAATACAACTAAGTTTTACGGCAACAAACTGTAAACTTGCTAACTTTTCAGTAAGAAACTGTAAAATTGCTAGTTTTACAGTTTACTACTGTGAATTTCACAATTAAAAATTGGAGTCTCGGTTGCCAGAATTATACTGTGAAAGCAACGGTTCATTTATTGCAGTGTGCTTTCACTGTTAAAAATTCAGGAAGCTTTTATGGTAAATGTTACTCTGTAAAATGTAGCGTTTACGGTACAGAAAATTTTTACATTGAATCGTACAGATAAAAAAAATGCGATTGCAGTTCCAATTGATCACCACGGAACTTATTATGAGATGCAAATGACTCCCTATTTCCGCTGTACTGATGTGCCTCATTTGGTACATGGGATAGTAAAGCAGTGTCAAAAAATTAAGTCCCGGGTTCGACCCTTGTCGTTGGTATCTTGCGCTTTTTAATTCTCGTTTTCTCTTCCGTAAAATTTTACAGTAAAAAAATAATTTACGATAAAGGTTACTGGCAACACGGATGCCAGTAACTTTTACCATAAAATTTCAGGAAATTTTTTAACAGTGTTTGTTCTGCTTTTCCATTAATGCTGCATATTGTTGAATCTATTCTTACAGAAACCTGCTCCAAGTCCGTACAGTGCGAAAACGGCGGGAAATGCGTCGATTCCAAATGCCAGTGTCAGGAAGGTACAAGTGGAGATTTGTGCTCCATAGTGGATGGCTGCAAGGCAATTGAAAGCAAGTGTCTCAGGGGTCATGGGATATGCGTATATGCTCCAAACAAAGCGGAGAAAGCAGAATGCGGCTGTAAAGATGAAGGATTCAGGTTTAGTGAGGAGCAGCAAGGTTGCCGATGTAAGTATGCTTTATTAAGAGCTAATGTGAAATTTTCTACTTAGAAATGGGCATTCAACAGTTTGAGGCAATTGTTTGTGCATTAAATTTTAGTATTTTTGTTAGTTTCCTACCTAGTATTCCTACCTAGAAATGGTCCTTCAAAAGTTTGAGGCACCAGTTTGTGCATTAAAATTTTAGGATTGTTTTTAGTTTGTGTTTTTCACAAAAAGTGCAGAAGTGAATAATTAAAATAAGAAAAAAAAACTGATGTAGAATTATATTTTTAATGCAGTAAATTTGTCAAAAAACGTTTTTGTGCCCCTCCTTTTTTGGCCTCCTAACTACAAAGGTGATTTAGTTTTTATTGCAACCCATTAATCGGTATCTATAATTTAAGTGTCAAAAGTTACAAAGTAATTGGTCGCTTATTTCTCGAGAAATCCTTAAAAATGCGAATTTTTGCAAGTGACCTAATACTTTTGGTGATATAATGGATGCATGCAGTTGCGGATCCAGCGGGAGAGGCACGGGGGCACGTGCCACCCCTGTCATATATTCTCGAAGAACCCATACTGAAGGCTCATTCCACGTCAAATCGCCTAATTTAAATAGTCGGCCGTGCCGTCATGTCTCGGATTTTGTTCAATATTTTTTTACGGATAGATACCTATGAGATAAACTCAAATTAATTTTTTTAGATTTTTTGAATAAAAATTTAGGGTTGTAGAATTTTTTGAAATTTTGATTTTTTCAGATTTTTTGCTTTTTTATTTTTGGTATGCATTTTGAAAAAGCTTTATAACTTCCTCATTTTTCATTCAATTAAGCCAGTTTACGTATCATTTTAAAGCTAATTATTTTCTCCTTCAATATTAGTGACAAAAATGAGATTCTGAAAAATAGAATTTTGCCAATGGTCGTCTGAAGTCAGATTTTGTGTTTTTTCAATTGGTATGTTCAATAGGTCATATCTCCGGAGTACCAACTAAGAACTGCCCAATTTTTTTTTTCAGTGATGACCACATCATATACTTTTTATGTATAAAAAATTGGAAGGGTGTTTTTTGTTGTTTTGGAATAAAAAATTCAAGTGTGTTTTTTCAGTTGGTATGATCAATAGGTCATATCTCCGGACTACCAACTAAGAACTGCACGCCACTTTTTTTCTGTTATGACAACATCATACCCTTTTTATGTATAAAAAATTAGGAGGGTGCTTTTTGTAGTTTTGGAATAAAAAAATCAAACGTGTTTTTTCAGTTGGTATGATCAATAGGTCATATCTCCGGCTTACCAGTTAACAACTGAGCCATTTTTTTTCCATAATGAAAACATCATGATGTTTTTATGACCAAGAAATTAGAAGGAAGTTTTCTTGTTATTTTGAAATAAAAATCTTACATGTTTTTTTCAAAAAACTTTACTTTAAAATCAACTTTTGAAACTTAAATTTGAGATTCATTCAGCATCATACTTCACAAGCAGATGAAAATGTATCCTATTTATTACATTCAAATACTTAATGGTAGTTTTATATTGTTCTATTGCTTGCATGCTTTGGTAGTGAAAAGTCGCTGCATAATTATTTTACTCTTCAGTAATTATTTGCTAGCCACTCCATCAACCGATAGGAATTACGATAAAGTAAACTGAAATGTCTTTAAATATACTTTCATTCATAGTTTGAAAAAAAAAAGACTCGCGAGCTCTTAGTGGTTGGAAAAATTTTATATTTGGTTTCCATTATTCTGAAATCTACGCAACATTTTATAATTTGTTATCAAATGAAAGCATAAAAATTTCATGAATAACAATCTTTATTTCTACGATGTTCCGACAGTGGCAACAAAAGGTTTTTCAAACACAGAAACCTTCTTCACTAATATACCCTTCGTGTCTAATGGCTTGAAGAAGTAATTCTCTCTGCTGCCTACTATTATTAAGGCTCGTTCATATCTTTGCTTTAAAAAATCTTCATTTGCAACCACTTCCACTGCTGTAACGAAAAACATCTGTATCCCCTTTATGTTTTGAGAGGTAAATTGAAATAGATCATGTGCATTTAAAATCTGTCCTTCGACAGTTCTTTGAAGACTTGCCCTTATTGCAAGCCGTTTTATTGTGCCCCCTACTCCATCGCATGCATTCTTGCCATGACTCGTGGCAAAGAAATGCCATTCAGCTGCCATGTCGTGGTCTTCCTTGTGAGAGCATAGTTTTTTTTTTAATTTTACGAAGTTTTTAAACTTATCGAAAACTTGATTTTTAAAGAAATTTGTTTCAAAAATTCAATATTTTTTTTTTAAATTTCAGAACAACAAAAAACAGCCTTCTAATATCTTGATCATAAAAACATTATGATGTTTTCCATTTTAGAAAAAAAATGGCGCAGTTGTTAACTGGTAATTCGGAGATATGACCTATTGATCATACCAACTGAAAAAACACGTTTGATTTTTTTATTCCAAAACTACAAAAAGCACCCTCCTAATTTTTTATGCATAAAAAGGGTATGATGTTGTCATAACAGAAAAAAAGTGTCGTGCATTTCTTAGTTGGTAGTCCGGAGATATGACCTATTGATCATACCAACTGAAAAAACACACTTGAATTTTTTATTCCAAAACAACAAAAAACACCCTTCCAATTTTTTATACATAAAAAGTATATGATGTGGTCATCATTGAAAAAAAAAATTGGGCAATTCTTAGTTGGTACTCCGGAGATATGACCTATTGAACATACCAATTGAAAAAACACAAAATCTGACTTCAGACGACCATTGGCAAAATTCTATTTTTCAGAATCTCATTTTTGTCACTAATATTGAAAGAGAAAATAATTAGCTTTAAAATAATACGTAAACTGGCTTAATTGAATGAAAAATGAGGAAGTTATAAAGCTTTTTCAAAATGCATAGCAAAAATAAAAAAGCAAAAATTCTGAAAAAATCAAAATTTCAAAAAATTCTACAACCCTAAATTTTTATTCAAAAAATCTAAAAAAATTAATTTGAGTTTATCTCATAGGTATCTATCCGTAAAAAAATATTGAACAAAATCCGAGACATGACGGCACATACCCTTAGGCGATTTGACGTGGAACGACCCTGAAACAAGAAACACCGATCAAATTATCGGTGCCGATTCGATACATCTGTTTTGCATTAAAAAAAATACAGTTTTTTGGCAACGGAATCGCAAAAGAAAAAAAAAATATTAATACCGTGACAGAGACCTATTTAAATACCGGCGATAAAAGTTCGACTGTCACAATTGCTATTAAGCTTTGATTTACTTTTAATAATGAATAAATAGTTTCATTTTGAAAATTACTCTTGGCACATTTCCGTTGTGAGAAATATGTGTTGGTTTTCTTTTTTTTCCCTTTTATTTATTGACTAGCGGTACCCGCACGGCTTTGCCCGTGGTATAAAATTAAAAGTTCATTTGTAAAATAATTAATATAGCAGAAAAAATACTCTATTTTAGTTATAATTCAACTACAATTCCTTCAAAGTATGATATAAAAATTTGGTATGGGCCCTACACTACTCCCTTTTACGTGTACATTTCTTAGTAGATGCCTTAAGTGCTAAAATAGTGCTTGGAGGGAGTAAGATAACAATTCAAACATTTATATCCCTAGTTTGCCACGAAACAATGCAAAAAAATGTTTTACAATGATTAATCTCCAAAATATCGCCGATTTTAACATCATTCAGTGAATTTTTCGCAAAATATCACCAATAGCGCCAAATTGAACCCCCCCCCCCCCAAAAAAAAAGTTTTTAAAAAAATCGCAAATTTGTCGCCAAATTGGCAAAATATCGCTAATAGCGCCAAATTGAGTCCAAATAAAAAAAAAAACTCGCCAACTTGGCGATATGTCGCCAAATTGGCGACAAATACTTCGCGACCAAAGGCTTGGCGATATATCGCCAAGTGGTCGCGCCAATTCATCTGCATTGAAATTAACACTGATTAACTCCAAAAAAGGGGTAAAGCATCCCCTTGTGACATTCAAATGAAACCCCAACTGGAGATGCACAAAAATAAGCCAAAAAAGAAAATAAGAACAATTTTGTTGCTCACAGAAACCAACAGAAATCTTACCAAAATTTGAAAGAAGAAGAAAGTTTCCTTTCCCAGCTTTAAAAACAAAACAATACATTTTCCGAAATGAAACACTTTAAAAAGAACGTTGCAATGTCACAATTTATACGATATTTGGTTAATCTTTGTGCTTTGGGTACCCCTTTCTCGCTAAATGGGCGATAGACGCTCCTACTACTGTTTCTAAACGTTGCCAAAATCAATATTGCTGAAATGCGAAATCTATAAAAATGGAAAAAAAATCCGCCAAATCTTTTAATTAAGTCATTAGTATATTGGAAACAGGGTGGCCAGAAAAATACTACGCTCCTTATTTGGGCCGAAAAAATACTACCGTAGTATCAAAAATACTACTTCTGGCAACCCTGGAAAAAGAACGAAACAAAAATAAGTATGAACACGTAACCATAGTAACAGCATGAAAAGTTGATTTCCGTTGATAAAATAATTTATTTCATTAACCATTTTAGAATCGTTTGGCTTGCTTTACTGAAGGTAAGCCTTGAATTCCGGGATTCTAAAAACAATTGTTACAGCTCTCCTAATGATCGTAGAAACTTCGAAAAAACTTCATTTTGTGCAGAAAATTTCAAGCTTTCGAATGACATAAGACTTGAAAATGTGTATAAAATATTTCTTCCCTATTTTATCGAATTTCCGCTAAGAATTCGAATAGAAAAAGAACGAAATGGAATTTTCGAAAAATCGCTTCGAGGTGCAAAACTACATGCTACAAACTAATTTTGTACCAAGTGGCATGAAAATCGACCGAACGGTTTTGGCGCTACGCGTGTAACAGACAGACAGAAGGAAAGACAGAAGGAAAGACAGAGAGACAAACTTTCAGCTTTATTATTAGTAGAGATCATCGGAACTTTTGAATGTCCCAAACTTATTCCTTGGCACCAGATCATTTGAAAGCAAAGGTACTCTGCTTTGACGTATTTTTTCTTACCTTGTATTTGCACATAGGAAAAAAAGAGAGACGTAACAAGCGGTTGTGTAGAAGTATGTTTTTGCGTTCTCTTTCCACTTGGCTATTACAGGCATTTAGTTTTTAATTCCTTTAACGTAAACAAAAGGGAAAAACTACTCACTTAATGCATTTTATTACAGCTACATTTCTTCAAACGATAAAATATGTTTTGATACTTGTCTGAATGATACGGCGCCATGTCTGTGCATTTTTCCGAATGTAGACTCATCAAAAAAGTTGTCATTCAAAGCACTTTAGCTATATACAGGGTGTCCACTCCAATCGTGGACCAATAGCTAATTTCTAAACCGTTAGAGATAAGCATATAGTTTATTTAGGAAAAAATCTGCAAATTACGAAAGGAATTTTGGGTCTATTCAATGTTTTTCAAAAAATCAAATTTTGAAAGAGTTACGAAATTTAAATTTTTATACAGCCCCCCAGTCCTATCAATCATATTTAGTAAAAAATTCTTGACACTGTAACGTTTAAAACTAAAAAAAAATCACTCTTCTACCACAAAAATTGACCGAGTTATGACGTTTTGAAAAATCAAGATTTTGCATTATTTCATGACGTCATCGAGAGATCGCTTAAGGGACCGTATGCGAAATCATTCAAAATCTTGATTTTTCAAAACGTCATAACTCGGTCAATTTTTGTGGTAGAAGAGTGATTTTTTTTTAGTTTTAAACGTTACAGTGTCAAGAATGTTTTACTAAATATGATTGATAGGACTGGGGGGCTGTATAAAAATTTAAATTTCGTAACTCTTTCAAAATTTGATTTTTTGAAAAACATTGAATAGACCCAAAATTCCTTTCGTAATTTGGAGATTTTTTCCTAAATAAACTATATGCTTATCTCTAACGGTTTAGAAATTAGCTATTGGTCCACGATTGGAGTGGACACCCTGTATGTTTTAACCGTTATGAGAAAGTAGATAGTTCTTCAGTGATATTTTTTCGAGTTCGAGTGGCGAGGTTGTTCTTATTGTTTGACGATAGTGAATTAAGTGCTTTTATATATCTTTTGCATTATTGCCTGCAATTGTCTGCACTCTGGACGAAGTGAGTAGCAGCAGCTCGCATTCCTCAAGCAAAGCTCAGTCACTATCTGGTGCAATTTGCAAGTTTGAGATTCTGCTGTTCTTGAAGATTTTAACAAGTTTTCGGCCATTACTTAGCTTTTATCCATTCAATTACTAAGCTCCCACCTTGATTACAGCAAAGAAATGCAAGTGGTTGCGGCTGTAAAATCGGCTTTATGTGCGATTCGGAACAACTCCAAAAGCAAATTTGAAAGTATATTCAACGAAACGAAGAGTATTGCGGATATATTGGGAGTTGAAATCAGGATCCCTAGAAGTGCCACTGTACAGCAAAAGCTGGCTGATCTCATGGAATATTTCCGGTTAAAGATATATTTGCCCTACTTAGATTTCTTCATTTCCGAGCCAATAACGTTCCCCTAATGCAAGGTATCACCAAATAAATAAACACTTTCAAAGGACACCTTCTACTGGAAGAGTCATACTAAACCATGACTGCTTGATGGAATGCCATTGTAACGAGTAGCACCTTCAACTTTCTTAAATGAGCATTCGAATCTTGAGGAAGCAACTATAAATTTATTTACAAGTATGTACACTTATTTACAGTATGAGCAGGAAACAATTGTTAAACATCCAGCAATTAGGTAGCAAACAGTACACTGTACTCTCAACAGTAACTCAGCACCACGTATCTAACGTGAACAGTAATTAAGAAATCACAAAAGCAAAACAAACATTCGTCCAAGCGAATAAAACGAGCCTCTCAAAAATCAAATCTGAGAAAAACTAACTGTGTTCAAGGCAGTTGGACAGCTATTTATACTCGGAAGCAAATTTCTACAACATTCTAGCAAAATCCGGAGTATTCGATTCATTCACAAACTTAAATAATCCATTCAAGAAAATTCTAGTGATAAAAAGAAAGCCCCACGGTATTACCAATCAGCGCGAAAATGTCTTCATGCTTATTAAATGTAGGACAAGTGTAAAAACTACAAAACGTTACAAGGCCGGTATACAAGTGATAAAAGTGATATCTTCAGATACTTTTGCAACATGTCGCCAGATAAAACCAAAACTAGTGACAATGGTGCAAGGCAGGAAAAACAACAACTATTTACAAGATTTGTAACACCATTATAACCAGTAACCGAAAGGTAAGGGAAGTACGATAATACATAAGTATATGACAATTGTTTGTATAATTATAACAATAATAATTATTTTTTATTTAAAAAATTAAACTGTGATTTTGTGCCCCCCCCCCCTGTAGATTTTTTCTGGATCCGCCACTGGATGCATGTATAAATATTTATGAACTTTTTTGTATTTAAATTTTAAAGTGGTACAGTTAAAACTGCGTTCTGTCTTAAACTTACAGCAATTTGGTGCTTGGAAAACTCGTGTGCCGCAACTGCTGGTTGCTTTTTTGAAGTAACTACGAAAACAGCGTATTGCGAATGCAAAGACAAGTCTTATTACTACAATAATACAGGGAAGTCATGCGTTGGTAAGGCATATTGATTTTTTAATTTAAGTAGTCTGCAATTCGTATGAAATCTTTTTTTTTGTTTTAAGTTTTTTTTTTTTTTTTTTTTGAGAGGGGAGGGAAGGGAATTTCCGTATACTCGAAAATTCGTACTTAATCAAAGATTTTAACCTATTTTACATTTTATATAAATCGGATACATGCTTAGCTGATCAATAAAATATGAATGCTTTACAAATAATGTTTTGCATAATTATTTCATTTTATTTTTTTGACAGATTTTTTTTCTTAAATTTATGCCTAAATGTAACCTAACGATATAACTTACGAGTAGCGAAAAACTGTTTCTATAACCAAAGATTTTGTGCAGCAGTTCAATATGTTGCTGTCTTTCTTAGTAACAGAAATATATTAAGCTGTGAATTGTTTATTTTTCATTACAAATGCATGTACGAAAAGATGTGCGTAGTCAAAAAAAGTTCGATTAATATACCCATGAAAAATATTTTTAAAAGTATAAGTTATGAGGTTTAGTAAATCAACATCCATATCTTATTAAACTATAAGTTAAGTATTTTAATTACACAAAATACAGTATTTTTGTTTATTTGTTTTGTTATTTTAGATAAATTTTAGTTAAAGCTTTTATAGAAAATATATTTTTATTTAAAATATAAAATGCGGCAATGCTGCTTTGAAAGTCAAAACTGTGACCAGTTTAGCTATTCCTCAAATGAATGAGAAAGCAGTGTAATGCTGACCGCAATCAAGATTTCGTAAAACTATCACTGTGCCAAAAAAAGAAAAAAACGCCACTAATAAAAAAAATAAATAAATACAATAAAATAATAATTAAAAGAAATACAAAAAGTATAAATTAAGAACTCAACATGTTAAAAAAAAAAAAAAAAACGTGGGAAGGGAGAGACAGGCAATATTTGCTTTATACTACTTGTTAAGAGCAATAATAAATAAAATTCTCCTTTTTAGCCTACTTTCCCGTTAAAAATAAAATAAACACGAAAAAAGTATTAAAAGTAGCTTAATGCATCTAAAAAATATCGCCAAGTCCAAAAAATATCGCCAAGTTAAAAAAAATATCGCCAAATCCAAATATATCGCCAAGTTAAAAAAAATATCGCCAAGTCTAAAAAATATCGCCAAGTTGAAAAAATAAAAAGGTAAAATGAATATCGAAAAATTAAAAATTTGAAAGTAGGGTATTGAGATGGGGAATTTGTGTGTCGGTCGGTCTGTCGGTCGGTCGGTCTGTCTGTCCCCCCCTAATAACTTTTGAATGAATATTCCGATTTGGACAAACTTTTTTTTGTTGGAAAGATCTCGGCGAGTACAGCTCATTCCCATATTTGATTTTTCGATTTGAACAATTTTTGGTTCAACTTTGAACCGCTCAAACAACCTGTCCCGCGATGCTAACTTTTGAGTGAACAGTCCGATTTGAACAATTTTTTTTTTGTTCGAAACATCTTATCAAGGATACTTCATACCCGTATTTACATTTCCGATTTGAACAATTTTTCGTTCATCATTGAACCGCTCAAGCAAGCTATCACCCCTAATAACTTTTGAGTGAACAGTCCGATTTAAATAAACTTTATTTTTTTGTTCGAAGGATCTCAGCAAGGATACTTCATTACCGTATTTAAATTTTCAATTTGAACATTTTTTCGTTCAACATTGAACCATTCAAACAACCTTTCCCCGACCTAATAACTTCTGAGTGAACCATTCGAATGGAAAAAACTTTTTTTTGTTGGAAAGATCTCGGCGAGTACAGCTCATTCCCATATTTGATTTTTCGATTTGAACAATTTATGGTTCAACTTTGAACCCTTCAAACAACCTGTCCCGCGATGCTAACTTTCGAGTGAACAGTCCGATTTGAACAAACTTTTTTTTGTTCGAAAGATCTTATCAAGGATACTTCATTCCCGTATTTACATTTCCGATTTGAACAATTTTTCGTTCATCATTGAACCGCTCAAGCAAGCTATCACCCCTAATAACTTTTGAGTGAACAGTCCGATTTATATAAACTTTTTTTTTTGTTCAAAGGATCTCAGCAAGGATACTTCATTACCGTATTTAAATTTTCAATTTGAACATTTTTTCATTCAGCATTGAACTGCTTCAAGCAACCTTTCCCCACCTAAAAACTTTTGAGTGAACCGTCCGAATGGAATAAACTTTTTTTTGTTTGAAAGATCTCGGAGAGGCTCATTCCCACATTTCGCTTTATGATTTGAACCATTTTTCGTTCAATATTGAACCGTTCAGAAAAAAATTTAACATTACCGTCTACGGAGAATTTAAGTTGAACGTTGATCCTGAACTTAAAGTCGGATTTCCTTCAAACTAACTTTGTAAGAAAATGGTTTGGATAAATAATGTTTGTAAAGTACTTTTCTGAATAATCTTCTGTGAGGACTCTGATTCCGACTCCGACTCCGCAAACATGGCGGAAATGCAGGCTCAGAAAAAAAAAAAAATGACAGACTGTGCAGACGATTTTTTGTTTATTTATTTATTAGTTTTATTTTATTTATTTATTATTTTTTTTTTCTTTTGGCAGACGACTTTTTTTGTAACAAAAATTCTTCATTCACAAGCGCATTTTATTTTTTATTTATATTTAACACCTGGCAAGGGATTAAAAGTGAAATTCGAGATATTTTATTAACGGACGAGTTTTCTTTTCTTTTTTTCTCTTTCTTTGATAAAATGTGTTTTTTCACGTGTACTCTCTTTGTACTTACTTTTTACGTGTCTATTTCATCTGATGAGAGGAGTATATTTTGCTTTTAGAAATCAGCTTTAAGTGCTAAAAAGGTATGTTTGACACAATTTTCAGTCTCAGATAATCAAGAGAATAATGATCAGATGCTGGAATGCCGATGTCGATGTACGGGAAAGTAGGCTCGTTTAGTTCTTGACAGAACTTCTTGTTTATTTTAAAGTTGCATGAATTTTGACTCAGCTTTTGAAAACTATGACCAAATTAAAAAGAAAATGGTGCTTTTGGTACAAGTATTAGATAAAAACAATAATAGATTTTTCACTGAAAAATGTACTAAAATATAATCCCAATACTATTATTCAAATCCCATCAGAAAATAAATGAAAAAACACAACAATTATAGCCAAAGAAGTTGCTGATATAAAAAATGCGTGAATTTTTAACTCAAATGAATGGAATACTAATAAAAACCAGGCTATAAAAGAAATCAGAAAATATTGTAATCAGAATTGAAGAAAAATATATATTTTTTAATTTTCTTTTTTTTTTTTAACATTAAAATTGCACTGACAGAGTGGTGTAGTGGTTAAGACGCTGGTCTGTCAAGCCCAAAGGCATGGGATCCAACTCGACTCCTGTCGGTGGATTTTCATAGTGCAGAAAATCGACAGCGTCCATGTCGTATGATTATGCAGCATGTAAAAGATCCCTCGAGTACTTGTTTGATTTAAAGTATCTCTTGGCAAAATTAAATTCCTAGTGTAGTTGTGCATCGAATAGAGCCCAGGTGCCTCCTCCTAGTGGGGTAGCTGGGCTTCAAATTCTTGTGGCAATGGCGTTCCGCCGATGGTGGTGCCACATGAAAGAGTGGGTGCCGGTCTCGGAGAATGCACTAGGTCTGCAAATGGCAAGAAGCTAAACGCAGCCTCATTTGCAACAAACAAAACAAACATTAAATTTGAATTAGTTTCGTAGAACAGAAACCAAACTGTAAGAAATTAAAAAAAAAATGTTTTCATCAACAAACATCAATGTGTTCTTCAATGTTTAAGTTTTAAAAGGTTCTCAAAATAGGTTACATTTTAACAGTTTTCCATAGTACAAAAATGAGATTTATAATAACATTGGTAAACTGAAACTGATACCTATTTCAACTCTAGCCGTGGATTCGTGTCTATATGATTCTCACTGCGGAAAATTCGAAGTCTGTGAAAATGGGCAGTGCAAGTGCCCAGAGTACCACGAACAAACCGAAGATGGGTGCAAGCGTAAGTAACTATTTATTTCTTTTTTTTTTCTTCTAAAAATTGTATTTCCTGTATCTGTCGTTGACTTATTGCTGAAGATTGTGTTTCATTCTAATATATCAGTAGGTGTATTAAGATTACAATT
>JAXGGA010017340.1:0-24574 GCA_038373865.1 Uloborus plumipes | reverse complement strand
ATTTTTTTTCATGCCAAAGCATGTCTCGTGCCAGTACGCACTGACTGTCACTGCATTGATTTTTCTTTTATTTTAAACTATTGTCTCCGACCGTCTGGTCCAGTCATCGCTTTTGCACTCATTCACGCGCACCTCATCAAACCACAATCTAGACCAGGGAATTCTCCTAGCTCTTAAAAAAACATATAGGGGTGAGTTCTGGTAAGTGCGTACCCTTTTTTTCAAAGTTCATGTTCTCAAGGATGCTGCTCCGTTGAAAAATCTTGTACACTCACAATTTTTTTTTAGTTTTCTTTCCAGATCCTTTACTAAGATGTTCAAGCATATAATGTGTCAAATAAACCATAAGTATAGGTTTTGTGACCTAGTTTATGACACCTATTCTAAGGTACGCACTTTCCCTACCTAGCGGGGTAAGTGCGTCCACCTTAAATTATGTGAATATGAGCAGGAAAAAACTTCTGGCACATATTAAATATGTTAGGTAGTTGCCTTGGGATAATTCCTAATACTAGAGATCAGCACTTGCTTGCATGGATGAAACGCAATCAGTGATATCCCACGTGTCTTACGAACAACTGTGATTTGAAGTTTGAGAGAGTTGTGTCTGTGATTCTTCCTTTGTCCTTTTAATAAGACCAAGTGAGCAAATGTAAGTTGTTTTTATTTAGTAATAATCACTTATAGTATACATAGTTTATTTTGGTTTAATACATTAAACAGTCGGCGTTTAAGCCAGGGTTCGCACTTACCCCTTCTTAAATGTAAAATGAGATATGTGCGTCCAATAGCATTGTTGTAAGTGCGTACCCCTGTGATTTTCTTTAATTCTATTTGTATGGTAGATCGTTAGGTGACCTGAGTGAACAATTCGTTTTTTTTTTTTTTTTTTGAATAAATACGGTTTTAATATTTTTCTTATTAGAATCAGCAGAAGTAAGAGAAAACACAAAATAAAGAGCAAAAAAAAAATAAATAAATAAATAATTGATCATGATATGATACTTGTACTTTTTTTTTCTTGTACATTGAAATAGTTTTTTACAAGGTGTTCTTAATTTTCTTAAATATAATTTATTCATTATTTCACCTTCGTTTTTTGAATCAGTTGGTTCCTCATTAAGTGTTTCACTTAATTTCATTGCTTAATTTGTGATTCTGGTTTAAATTAAGTATAGCTTATGATCGCTATTTTCAACGAAAAATGTACTAACTGATACTTAAAAGCCAATATATTTCAGAGATATTGAATAAAATTGAAATCTTACGCCGCATTCAATGTAAATATAAACACTTGATGGAAATGACGTCGGATTTATAATCGGCTTATAAAAGAGTTATAAGCAAAATTAAAGGTGAATTACGAGAGTCGGATTTTCCACGTAATGGTACAAACTTGCCTCATCATAATGGTACGCACTTGCTCCGAATAATAGTACGCATATGCCTCATGATAGTGGTACGCACTTGCCCCATCAAAATGGTACGCACTTACCCCCACCTTACTTTAAAGAAAGGGAAAGTGCGTACCGTCATATAAACAAATTTTACTTAGAGTATTTGATCAAAATACCCCATGTATGTTATTAGTAGCTATTACTCAAAAGAAACAACTTGCATTTCTTGACTTCAATTGCTTGGTATGACTACAAGAGAAACTGAAACAAAACCTTCTCAATCTTTACTTTAGAGTTTTTTTGAAGACATTTAAGTTGTCTCTGATTGTGTTTCGTCTATTGAATCCAGGCCTGAATTCTACCTATTGAAATTATCATTAGACAGTTATCTAACATAGTCGATGTGTTGCAGAAGCCATTTCAGAACAGTGTTCATATAATTCCCAGTGGACGCACTTAACCTTCGTGGATCGCCTCACTTTACCAGAACATCCACCCTAATCCAATAAACTAAATATTTGGCACACCAGTTGTATTAGAAAGATCGTGTTTGTACAAAAGACTAGATCCTCTTCTAAATGACCAGAGTATTCACAACGTACAAAAGCCTATCAAGATTGCCACAGCCCGTGCGGACGTCAGTCGATTCGTCGAATTTGCATAGCAAAAGAAATTGTTTTTGATGAGCGATAAACAGACGATTCTTTCACACTCCTGTGATGGCTCGAAGTACCGTCTTGTTTAACAGTGTTATTAGATAACGGCACTGTAGATACAAGTTTTGCAGCTTTCTCATCTCGTCATGCAAGAAACTCAATATCTCAGTAAAGTATGGTCTTATGAGGGTTTCGGCGGACGGTATGGGCTTTTACCTCTGCTTTTGCTACTTGATACCTCACTAAGAATAGCTTTTAGGTGGCATTTTCATTAGCCGGTTTTTGCATGTTGAGGCTGTAAGCGAACATTCTGAGAAGGCAACGAGCTCAGTACACTTCACGTCATAAAAAAATCAGTCTCTTTAATCCTTTAGAGTCTCCTGGATGTCTAACCTTCAAAATGAACGCCGGCTAATGTTGAACTGGAACCATCGAACTGTTTTGGAAGGGACTTTTTCGCACAAAATCACACCCTGAACTTTCTTTTCTTCAGTCTCTATGAAAACCAAAAATTCTAGGTAGCGTATCTTGGGACTTCGTTTTTTTAGTTGTTCCACTTCCACTTAGCATATTATAGCAATGTGAACAGCATTCTACTTCTACGATGGGAGAATTCGGTGTAGTTTGGAACATGCTGCAGAGATTCATCTTCTAAAATTTGCTTCTTTAGCTGGCTTGTCATTAGTTATTTTTTCTTCGGAAGGTTGTCCTTTGTCATCAACAAAACTGTTTTGGCGTTTTTGTGGCTTTGATAGTGATGAAGGAACTGTACATTTCTTCAAAGATCGTGTCTGCAGCCACAAATCCATGCTATGGTCCTTAAATAATTAATGAGAATGGTACAGGAAGCAAGAAAATTATTCTCGAGATATAAAACCGCAAGGAATTTGTTCTCGGATAAAAACTTCTTTTTATGTACAACTAGAGAAAAGTCCAGAATCACCAGAAAAAAATCGGATTTTTACCGCGGACCCCCTGCTAAAGGCCGGCGGACCCCCAAGAGGTCCGCGGACCACAGTTTGGCACAAACCCTGATCTATGTAAATAAGTAAAAAAAAAAAAAATAGGGAACTTAAACTGGCTTTTTGGGGAGTTCAAAGGAAAAGTGGTACAAAAGCCCAATGAATGAATACCTCTGACCCAGTGAATGAACACCGCTGGTACCAGTGAATGAACATGTTAAATTCTGATTTGGAAAAACGAGAAGTTTGCTCTGAGATATTTTCATTTTTTTTTTTTTTTTATATGGCATGTCTATTACTTTTAGTGTTTATTTATTTATTACATTTCGGGTTTTTTTATTTATTACTAGCTTAATACCCGGCGTTGCCCGGGTGCTTATTAATACAACATAGCATTCAGGGAAAAAAAGTTTGAAAGAGTTCTATTCATATGGGTAATAATTTGCATCAATCTGTCTCTTAGGTACAAACTTTGAAAAACACTAAAATTTTACAGAAAATTAAACATTTACAGAAAAATAGTCTTATCAAAAGGTGAAAATTAAAGATAAATGTTGTCTGTGCTTTGCCGCGTCCACTGGCATGAAATATATGCACATGGAAGTAAAAAAACTGCATCAATTTCACCCGCCAAATTTAAAATATTAACTTTTCTCTATTAATTGTTCCCACCTACAAAGTAAAAATTATTATAACTCAGAAATAAATCTATTTCTCGTTCTGAAGGCTTATCTCCATTACAGACGCAACTGTCGTCGTATTGCAAATTTGAAATTCAAATCCGTGGTTCTTTTTATAAAGTCCACATGAATTATGATTGTTTTTTACTTATTTCAATGCTAAAAGGAAATAGGTGAGCCTCAAATTGAAAATTCATTACTTTAATCGTAATCATTGTTGGAAAATACTCTTATTTAAAAATCTTAAATTTCATCAATTTGAATGCTAAAAGGCTTATCTCGATTACAATAGAAATAGGCTAGATTCCTATAAAAGGGTCATTTTTTGACAAAAAATTTAAATTTGAGCTTTTTAGATTTTTTAAAATTTCAAGACCCCGCCTGTGAGAATTCTAGGGCATCAAGGAACCTCTGTGTCAAGTTTGATGAAAATCTGACGCAAACTGTGGATTTGTATAGAGAACAAGTATACATACACTCATTTTTATAGATATAGATTATTATTATTTATTTATTCGAACGTTCTTTTACATAGTAAAGGTAGTATTGTAATCACGGAAAAACTTCCCCTCAATTTTCGATCCAAAATGTTTTTTTAATCAAGCAGCAATGAATGCTGAGTAGTTTTTTCGGCATATTTTCACATTCATTTGTACCTACGAACGTATGGACAACGGAAAAATACATGACGTCTTTCTACGTATGTAGGTATGTATTCATGTTTTATGAATGTTTCTCGTATAAGTCAAAAACTGTGTGCCGTAGAAGATTGAAATTTTGCATGTGGACTTTGAGTTGGGTCTAGTTATGCGCCTAACCTTTTGGTTACATTCGAATGTTCCCAAGGGGGTCTTTTACCCCTGTTTGGGGGTAAATATGTTAATTTCAATGCAGAATTAAGGCATGTTGTAACTTAGCAACCTCATGGCAATAGATCGCTTTACTTCTGGTCGCCAATTTTTCGTCGTCAACTTGGCGACAAATTTGGCAAAAATATGACTTTTTTTTCGAATTTGTTTTTAATTTGGCGCTTTCGGCGACATTGAGTGAAGTTTTCACTGAATAATGTTAAAATTGTGGATATTTAAAAGATGAATACTGCAAAACAGCTCTTGCATTAGTTTGAGACAAAGTGCGGGTTGTAACTGTTTGAAGTGTTTACTTTATCACTCTGTGGCACTATTATATTGTATGTTTGTTTTTCACACACAGTCCATGCAGTTTTATGCAATTTTAGATCACAGACGCTAATAAAATTACATCAATTTTCTTTACATTTGAAAGAACTGCTCTTCACGTTTACCATTTCTTTATATGTGCTGGAAAATGTCTAAAATGCTACGCACAAAAGTTATTTTACCTCGTGACCCTGTCATCAAAATATGATTTGTAAAAACTGAGTGTATGTATGTATCAATCTATGATTTTCTTACTTCTCCCGAAAGTCAGTGAACTGAACATCGAACCAGGTATCGAAAGATTCGTAATTTTTAAGCTCATATCTTTGGCTACTTTACATAATTGTCCGAATTTATTAGGCAGAGCTTTTCATTAAAATGTAAATTCTTAAGCCCGGTCCGAGGGAAAACGTCAATCTCAAAAAAGGCTCTTAGCGAGCCTCTTCTAATATAAAATGGATCGGTTCAAGAGGCTACCATGCTGACCACCGTGAAGCCCCCGGAGTACATTGTTGAGAATGAAATTGTTCTAGTCGTAAGCTTCACTGAAAACCCGAAGTACGCTTCCGAAGGCGGTGTGCATCAACCTGCCGCAGGCGGATTGCACGAGCCGCCTTGGTGGCAGGTAAGGCAGAGACGTCATTCAGGGGGCAGCAAAGGGTCCAAACTCAATGTAATTTCGTCGGAAAACATCAAAAGCCACGCCCACTGATGTGTGAATACATTGATTTCTCAAAGTCAGGGGGGGGGGGCAATTGACCCCCCCCCTGCCGCCCCTAAATGACGGGCCTGAGGTAAGGTTTTAGAGTTTGCCGAAATGTTTTTGAAACGATTCCAAATTTAGCGAGTTTCAGTGTAAAACGGCAAAAATCTTTCTCGCGATTTGTAAATAGTCGTCATGCACATGCAAACGGTTAAAATGCGTGATCAATTTCTCGGCAAGTCTTTAAATTTAACTCTTTAAAAAAAAAAACTTCGCCAGACTTTATAAAGTGATAGCTCGACATTGGACTGACGAGGGCAAATAAATCCCCCCCCCCCCATAAAAAAAGATGTCTTGATACGTTCTTTCGATTGCTAACCATTTAAACTTTTTGCATTATTGCACTATTCGCATGATGGTTCCCTGGGCAAACTTACCTAAATATCTAATTTTGCCTAAATGCTGGCATTACTTCTAGAGAGATGACAGTCAAAAACGTGACGAAATGATTAAAAACAGGAAGCGAGCGTATATTTTTTGAAAAACTGAAGTGACGAACAACTCGGTGGCCGTTCAGAGGGGTTGGGGGTTGTCACTACAAGGGGAAATTTTAACATTAGTTCAATTGGGCAAAATATCCGTGCCACGAAAAATTGGCCGTTAAGAGGGGTCTCCACTTAGTAGAGGTGGCAGCTCTAAGAGGTTTTCTGTATGCTCAGCTGTTAATGGGCAAGATGAATAAAAGCAATAAAAACTGCAGTAGTTTTCTTTAGTTTTTCAAAACAACATTAAAATGCAGTTAAATTCCATAAAGCCAGTGAATGAACAGCTGATCATTCACGGGCCTTTCAGAGTTTTTCTGACCCAGTGAGTGAACACAACATAAATCTAAAATCTACACATTCTGTAAAGATTGAAACAATTAAAATCATAGCCTGAATATACATACTAAATGATTCTTTTGTATAATTAAAAAAAATGTATTTATAAATACAATTAATATGAATTAAAGTATAGTTGTATACACAAAACCATCCTTATTATTTTGGAACATAAAAAGAAATGGCGTATGGCTGTAAACATTCTATAATTTTTTACTAGAAAAATACATGACCAAAATTACCAATCAGGTATCGGATAGCTCAGAATTTGAAGGAAGAAAGCTATTAAAGCCAATTTATCTAAAAACAAGAAGTTCTGCCAAGAACTAAACGAGCCTACTTTCCCGTACATCGACATCGGCATTCTAGCATCTGATCATCTACTTATATTAAAAACTGAGTATCTTTCTAACTATCTTTCTAACTATCTTTTTATGTCACGCTTCTTTCTCCTGAACGCCACTGAACTGAAAGTCGAACCAGGTACCGATAGATAGGTAATTTTTCAGGCTTCATTAGTTTCAATCCATATAATTATACGATTTTAATTAGCGAAGATATCAATTAATAAGTAGTCAAGTTTAAAGCGATTAAGCCTAATAAATGATTAAATATGAAATCCATTCTTGCAAACCGTCGTTGCTATGAAACAGTGATAACAATGATAATGAGAATTTTGAATGAAGGCTTAACTAAATCAAACACGAAACTCATAAGCAGGCCACTTACGTAGAATTTTTATCGCTAGCTACTTGTAATATTTTGAAACATTCATTTGTTGAAAAGCCATCTACTTATATTAAAAACTGAGTGTCTAAGGCAGGGATTCAAGTGAAACAGCACTGCGATCGCTTCGAATTGCAATCGCTACTGGAAGTGAATTACATTATCATCAACTTAAATTGGCATGACGTCACTACGAGCGGAGCCAATAAGAGCTCACAAGCAGTCGGCCATCTCCTCTTATTCGCCAAGTAGGCTGTGACGTTTTATCTAGCTCGTTTTTCATAGGCAAACGTCACGCTGACGTCACGATGTTTTATCAAGAAACGTTCTAATGTAATTCATTTCCAGTAGCGATTGTAATTTGCGATCGACTGTTTCACTTGAATCCCTGCCTATGTCTGCTTTTTTTCTTTGAGCGAGCTAAACTTACTGAAACTCTCCTCACCATCTCGAAAGCGCGAAGCATCTCAATAATTCGAATGATTTTTTATATAGGAAAAAAGTAAAGGCGTGAAGCGCCTATTAGCGAGCCGCCTTGGCGGGGAGTACTTTCTTGAAATTTTTCTCACTACTTTCAAGGCACGTAGTGCCCGTGCAACGCCGGGCCACGTGCGTGGTATGTCTTGAAATCGAATGAACATTAAATTATATCAAATAATATAACTTCAGAATGAGGTAAAAGTTAGAGAGGGGAGACGTTATGCATCAACATGCCGCAGGAAGCTAATCTAGCTGCCCTGGCAGCTAGTCTACTTATATTAAAAACTGAGTATCTTTCTAACTATCTTTCTTTCTAACTATCTTTCTATGTCACGCTTCTTTCTCCTGAACGCCAATGAACTGAAAGTCGAACCAGGTACCGATAGATAGGTAATTTTTCAAGCTTCATTAGTTTCAATCTATATAATCATACGATTTTAATTAGCGAAGATATCAATTAATAAGTAGTCAAGTTTAAAGCGATAAGGCCTAATAAATGATTAAATATGAAATCCATTCTTGCAAACCGTCGTTGCTATGAAACAGTGATAACAATGATAATGAGAATTTTGAATGAAGGCTTAACTAAATCAAACACGGAACTCATAAGCGGGCCACTTACGTAGAATTTTTATCGCTAGCTACTGGTAATATTTTGAAACATTTATTTGTTGAAGAGCCATCTACTTATATTAAAAACTGAGTATCTTTCTAACTATCTTTCTTTCTAACTATCTTTCTATGTCACGCTTCTTTCTCCTGAACGCCAATGAACTGAAAGTCGAACCAGGTACCGATAGATAGGTAATTTTTCAAGCTTCATTAGTTTCAATCTATATAATTATACGATTTTAATTAGCGGCGATATCAATTAATAAGTAGTCAAATTTAAAGCGATTAAGCCTAATAAATGATTAAACTTCCAAGACATTTTTTCTTACCGTTGCCATTTTGAATTAAAACGTTAATTAAATTATTGAACTATTTAAAGCTCCAAGATATTTATTTCTTTCCGTTGCGATTTTAAGGCAGGGATTCAAGTGAAACACTACGGACGATCGCAACTCACCAATGCAATCGCAAATTCCAAAATTTGGATTCAAGTGAAACGAATTCACTTGAATTCGACTTACAGTAGCGGTTGCAATATGCAAACGCCTCGAAGCGATTGCAATGGTGTTTCACTTGAATTCGGCCCTAAATTAAAACGTTAATTAATTTGAACTTTTTAAAATGAAAGAGTGTTATTTTTTTCCATTGTCATTTTGAATACGTGTTATAACAAAATTCTAACAATTGTTTTTATTCTAATTATTAATGACACATTTTTTCTCTGGTACCATTTTGAAAATGTGTTTTTAAATAAAATTGCAATTGCTGTTTTTAGAATGGACTTTTTCTGGCTGCGATCCAAATATTAAAAAAACTTTTTCGTTTAGAATTTTGCAATTAATTTTACAGGAAGAAAGCGGTTTGGAAATAATTGTTTTTGGAAAGGAATTTTATTTGTTATTTAGGGAGAGTGCTAAGTATGCGCTACTTGACATCGTCTTTATTTTTGAGGAAGTATGTGCAAATAATTCGAATGATTCTTTGATGTAGGAAAGCTTTTTAGCGAGCCGCTTTAGCGGGGAGTAGTTTATTAAACTTTTCCTTGGTACTTTAAAGGCGAGCCGCCTTGGCGGCGAGTAGTGAATTGAAACTTTCCTCGCTACTGTAAAGGCGAGCCGCCTTGACGGCGAGTAAACTGTTTAAACTTTCCTCATTTCTTTAAAGGCGAGTCGCCTTGGTGGCGAGTAGTTTTCTCAAACTGCCTTCACTACATTACAGCCCGTGCAACGCCGGGCTACGCAGCTAGTCTACTTATATTAAAAACTGAGTATCTATGTCTGCTTTTTTCCTTTGAGCGAGCTAAACTTACTGAAACTTTCCTCACCATCTTGAAGGCGCGAAGCATCTCAATAATTCGAATGATTTTTTTATATAGGAAAAAAGTAAAGGCGTGAAGCGCCTGTAAGCGAGCCGCCTTGGCGGGGAGTAGTTTCTTTAAATTTTTTTCTCACTACTTTCAGGGCACGAAGTGCCCGTGCAACGCCGGGCCACGTGCGTGTTATGTCTTGAAATCGACTGAACATTAAATTACATCAAATAATACAACTTCAGAATGAGGTAAAAGTTAGAGAGGGGGACGTTATGCATCAACATGCCGCAGGAAGCTAATCTAGCTGCCCTGGCAGCTAGTCTACTTATATTAAAAACTGAGTATCTTTCTAACTATCTTTCTTTCTAACTATCTTTCTTTCTATCTTTCTAACTATCTTTCTTTCTATGTCACGCTTCTTTCTCCTGAACGCCAATGACCTGAAAGTCGAACCAGGTACCGATAGATAGGTAATTTTTCAGGCTTCATTAGTTTCAATTGATATAATTATACGATTTTAATTAGCGAAGATATCAATTAATAAGTAGTCAAGTTTAAAGCGATTAAGCCTAATAAATGATTAAATATGAAATCCATTCTTGCAAACCGTCGTTGCTATGAAACAGTTAAACATGATAATGAGAGTTTTGAATGAAGGCTTAACTAAATCAAACACGAAACTCATAAGCGGGCCACTTACGTAGAATTTTTATCGCTAGCTACTGGTAATATTTTGAAACATTTATTTGTTGAAGAGACATCTACTTATATTAAAAACTGAGTATCTATGTCTGCTTTTTTCCTTTGAGCGAGCTGAACTTACTGAAACTTTCCTCACCATCTTGAAGGCGTGAAGCATCTCAATAATTCGAATGATTTTTTTTATATAGGAAAAAAGTGAAGGCGTGAAGCGCCTGTAAGCGAGCCGCCTTGGCGGGGAGTAGCTTCTTGAAAATTTCCTCACTACTTTAAAGGCATGAAATGACCGTGCAACGCCGGGCCACGTGCGTGGTATGTCTTGAAATCGAATGAACATTAAATTCTATTAAATAATATAACTTCAGAATGAGGTAAAAGTTAGAGAGGGAGGACGTTATGCATCAACATGCCGCAGGAAGTTTATCTAGCTGCCCTGGCAGCTAGTCTACTTATATTAAAAACTGAGTATCTTTCTAACTATCTTTCTTTCTAACTATCTTTCTATGTCACGCTTCTTTCTCCTGAACGCCAATGAACTGAAAGTCGAACCAGGTACCGATAGATAGGTAATTTTTCAGGCTTCATTAGTTTCAATTTATATAATTATACGATTTTAATTAGCGAAGATATCAATTAATAAGTAGTCAAATTTAAAGCGATTAAGCCTAATAAATGATTAAATATGAAATCCATTTTTGCAAAACGTCGTTGCTATGAAACAGTAATAACAATGAGAATGAGAATTTAGAATGAAGGCTTAACTAAATCAAACACGAAACTCATAAGCGGGTTACTTACGTAGTATTTTTATCGCTAGCTACTTGTAATATTTTGAAACATTCATTTGTTGAAAAGCCATCTTTTTATAATAAAAACTGAGTATCTATGTCTGCCTTTTTCCTTTGAGTGAGCTGAACTTACTGAAACTTTCCTCACCATCTTGAAAGCGCGGAGCATCTCAATAATTCGAATGTTTTTTTATATAGGAAAAAGTAAAGGCGTGAAGCGCCTGTTAGCGAACCGCCTTGGCGGGGAGTACTTTCTTGAAATTTTTCTCACTACTTTCAAGGCACGAAGTGCCCGTACAGCGCCGGGCCACGTGCGTGGTATGTCTTGAAATCGAATGAACATTAAATTCTATCAAATAATATAACTTTAGAATGAGGTAAAAGTTAGAGAGGGAGGACGTTATGCATCAACATGCCGCAGGAAGCTAATCTAGCTGCCCTGGCAGCTAGTTATTCTCTTGATTATCTGAGACTAAAAATTATGTCAAACATACTTTTTTAGCACTTAAAGCTGATTTCTAAAAGCAAAATATACCCCTCTCATCAGATGAAATAGACACATAAAAAGTAAATAAATGAATAAATAAAGTTTTGTCGCACCTTTTAAAGAATGTAACTGTTACAGTTCTTCCGTAGAAAAATTCCTCAATTGTTTTCAAAAAAAAATTAAAAGTACAAAGTACATCAAAACACATTTTATCAAAGAAAGAAAAAAAAAGAAAAAACTCATCCGTTGATAAAATGCCTCGAATTTCACTTTTAATCCGTTGCCTGTTGTTAAATATAAATAAAGAATAAAATGCACTCGAGAATGAAACCTTTTTGTTACAAAAAAATCGTCTGCCAAAAATAATAATAATAATAATAATAATAATAATAATAATAATAATAATAATAATAATACTAATAATAATAATAATAATAATAATAATAATAATAATAATAATAATAATAATAATAATAATAATAATAATAATAATAATAATAATAATAATAATAAATAAATAAATAAATAAAATAAAACAAATGAATAAATAAAAAAAAAGTCGTCTGCACAGTCAGTCATTTTTTTTTTGACCCTGCATTTCCGCCATGTTTGCGGAGTCAGAGTCGGAATCAGAATCCTCACAGAAGATCATTCAGAAAAGTACTTTACGAACATTATTTATCAAAACCATTTTCCTACAAAGTTAGTTTGAAGGAAATCCAACTTTAAGTTCAGGATCAACATTCAACTTAAATTCCCCGTAGGCGCTAATGTTAATTTTTTTTCTGAACGGTTCAATATTGAACGAAAAATGGTTCAAATCAAAAAGCGAAATATGGGAATGAGCCTCTCCGAGATCTTTCAAACAAAAAAAAGTTTATTCCATTCGGATGGTTCACTCAGAAGTTATTAGGTGTGGAAAGGTTGCTTGAACGGTTCAATAATGAACGAAAAAAGGTTCAAATTGAAAATTTAAATACGGTAATGAAGTATCCTTGCTGGGATCCTTCGAACAAAAAAAAAGTTTATTTAAATCGGACTGTTCACTCAAAAGTTATTAGGGGTGACAGCTTGCTTGAGCGGTTCAATGTTGAACGAAAAATTGTTCAAATCGGAAATGTAAATACGGGAATGAAGTATCCTTGATAAGATCTTTCGAACAAAAAAAGTTTTTTCAAATCGGACTGTTCACTCAAAAGTTAGCATCGCGGGACAGGCTATTTGAACGGTTCAAAGTTGAACCAAAAATTGTTCAAATCGAAAAATCAAATCTGGGAATGAGCTGTACTTGCCGAGATCTTTCCAACAAAAAAAAGTTTATTCCATTCGGATAGTTCACTCAGAAATTATTAGGTGGGGAAAGGTTGCTTGAACGGTTCAATGTTGAACGAAAAAATGTTCAAATTGAAAATTTAAATATGGTAATGAAGTATCCCTGCTGAGATCCTTCGAACAAAAAAAAAAGTTTATGTAAGGCAGGAATTCAAGTGAAATAAACGATCGCAACTCACCAATGCAATCGTTAATTCCCAAATTTGGATACGTTACAATCGCTACGAGATGCGATTTTAATGTAATTCGACTTCCAGGAGCGATTGCAATTTGCGATCGCCTCGAAGCGATTGAAATGGTATTTCACTTGAATTCCTGCCTAAATCGGCCTGTTCACTCAAAAGTTATTAGGGGTGACAGCTTGCTTGAGAGGTTCAATGTTGAACGAAAAAGTGTTCAAATCGGAAATGTAAATACGGGAATGAAGTATCCTTGATAAGATCTTTCGAACAAAAAAAAGTTTGTTCAAATCGGACTGTTCACTCAAAAGTTAGCATCGCGGAACAGGTTGTTTGAACGGTTCAAAGTTGAACCAAAAATTGTTCAAATCGAAAAATCAAATATGGGAATGAGCTGTACTCGCCGAGATCTTTCCAACAAAAAAAAGTTTGTCCAAATCGGAATGTTCATTCAAAAGTTATTAGGGGGGGGGGGGACAGACAGGCCGACCGACCGACACACAAATTCCCCCTCTCAATACCCTACTTTCAAATTTTTAATTTTTCGATATCACGGGACGCGGGAGCGTCCCGCCCCGCCAAGAAAACCAAATACAAGCCGCCAAGAAATTTCCGTCGCCAATAAAAATGTAAAAGAGCGACTAGGACTGTTTAAGCGAGTAACCAAACCGGGGTTTTCACCCCTCTGTATCTCAGCCCCATAAAGATCCTTAGAGTTCATTTTTGGTATACTCAATCTCCAGCGGCCCCTGACGGCACATACTAAAGCAAAACATCCAGGACCCTTAGGGGGAGGGGTGATATATGTTATAAAATCGCTAGTTTTCGCACTTTTTAAAAATTGTTTGACAGGGGTCCAGACTAAACGGTAACTCGGATTGAGCTCTGCTTTTGCATCCACATTTATTTTGTCCCAAAGCTCGGCATAGGGGGTTTTTCGACCCCCCACCCCCTCCCCCCTCGTTTTTATTTTCCGTATCTTTTCTCCCCGGGGGTCTTTAGTGTTGATTTTTGGTATGAATATTCTCGATGAGACATTGAGGACATTTTCCCAAAATTTACCCCCCGGGGTCATCGCACCCCGGAGTTATTAATGCTTAAAATTGGTCCGATTTCTATCTACTAGCTCTGTTCAACATCTGAGCATTTATGTTTTCATTGTTGGGCCACGAGGAAAGAAAACTCAATGATTTATAATTTCATCTGTTGCCAGTTTCTATTTGTTAACAAATAAAACATTTGTAATTGATTTTATTTCATAAGGCTTTTAAAAGGGATCTTCAATTTAGTTCATTTTAATATGAGATCGGCAGTAAAGGTTGTTTTTTTTTTTAAAAACTTTTAATTTAATCGTAGTATTGTTAGCAACTAGCTTTGTTTTGCGTCGATTCGGGTGGTACATTGTGATTTATTTCAAATTTATCCTAGACTGAAGAAGATCCTTGAACTTTTGCACCAAATGCATGCTGCCAAGAAAACCACAGATGTCGGACAGCCAAGAAAAATGTTGAAGGGAAAAAAAACATGCAAAGTAAATTTTGAAGAGAAAAAAAAAACAGGCAAAGAAATAATATTAATGCAAAAACATGTGATATCTCCCCAAAAACAACAGTGTTGTAAAAAAATCCCCCGCCAAGAAAACCTTAAATACTCAGCCTTAAAAAGTTATGATATCGAGTTTTCCCGCCAAGTTTGTGCCAAACTACAACTAACCTGTATGTATAGTTCTTTTAAATTGTTTTCAGTTTTGCCAGGCGGGAAGCTTTGTCTTGTGAGGTGGTTGCTTAATGAGTAAAAACTTCCCGCCTGGCAGGACTGAAAACAATTTAAAAGAACTATACATACAGGTTAGTTGTAGTTTGGCACAAACTTGGCGGGAAAACTCGATATCATAACTTTTTACGGCTGAGTATTTAAGGTTTTCTTGGCGGGGGATTTTTTTACAACACTGTTGTTTTTGGGGAGATTCATTTTACCTTTTTATTTTTTTAACTTGGCGATGTTTTTTGGACTTGGCGATATTTTTTTAACTTGGCGATATTTTTTGGACTTGGAGATATTTTTTAGATGCATAAAGCTTTTTTTGAATACTTTTTTCGTCTTTCTTTTATTTTTAACGGGAAAGTGGGCTAAAAAACACAAATTAGAACCTTATTTTTAAGAAATACTACGAAGTGTTCATTCACTGGGTGGTGTTCATTCACTGGTCGGTATACCCTATATGCTGAAATATTGTTGTTGTTTTTTTTTTATTAAATAACTAATTTAGCAATTTTAATTCTGAGTTTGGAATAATAATTATTTTTCAAAAAATCATAAAAGACAAATCGCCTTCGGCGATCGTCTCGACGATATAGGGACAGGGTGTTGAAGTAAATTTAAAGTATGCCAGCCACCTTGTCTAGTGGTCAGAGGAGTCTGACCGCGATGCGGTAGCCCCGGGTTCGAATCCCGACTCAGGCATGGATGAACTTCTGTCCTTGTCCTTCCTTTATGTGTATGACTGTGTTGTGAATGTCCGCCACACAGACCCTATGAACGGATATTCGGCATGTGTGAGCGAAAAGAAAAACAAAAAGTGTTTCAGAATTTCTAGGAGGGGTAGTGTGCATCCTAACGACACGACATGGAATATTTTCCAATGAGAGGTTGAAAATGCTTTCCACGCTCGTTGAAATTTGACTATGCCGGGAGTACTCCAGCCTGTTAGGATGTCCTTGCGTCGAAGATGAGAGGTGTGCATTGTTGCTGGAGGGGAAAACTTTGAACACAAACTTTGACCCATGTACTCTTGCTTTTACACATGTATTATTAAAAATATTTTTACTTACTATTTCTTTTCTTTATGATGCTTCTGTGTACATAAACCCAAGGGCGAATACAAGGGAGGGGCGATGGGGGCAATCGCCCCTCCCTTGAGGGACTTCTCCAGCAGTTTTTAAATTTTGAAGTACAAAAAAAAGCAATTTTATAATTCAACTTCGCAGAGATGGCCTATGACTCCTCCTTTTTTCAGGATTGTCCATTTTTAGGAAGGGGTGATACGCAAATGAAAATTGAGGAATAGAATTCACAATTGATGGGGGAATTTGAAATGGGTAGAAATTCTACCTATTTTAAGGAATGGACTCGTTTTCTCATTTGATTGACACCGGCCATCTCGTCGCGGTTGAATTATAGTTGATCTTTGATGATATTAAGGGAAAGGGCGCGGGGATTCGGGGCTCTGATCTGGAAATTTTTCGAAATGGAAGACCAAAACATTTGTAATCAACATAGGAAACAAGGATGCATGGTGAAAAAAATGGGTCAGTAAGAAAAAAAAATCATTCGCCCCTCCCTTGGAACATTTCTGCATCTGTCCTTGCATAAACCGTATTAAGAAAGCACTTCTGACTCCCAGTCACTTTATGATTTTTAGTCGTCAGGATGCACCCTGTCCTCCTAGACGCTCTGAAACACTCTGTATATCGACAAATAAATAAAACAGCTGTCTTCGCGGGACTCCATCCTATTCCCGAATTTATGTCAAAAGGTCACCTGAGAATCCGCGTTGCGAGAATTTTTTTTTTTTTTTCTTTTTTCTCACGCCACCTATTTATCTCCAAAACATGTTTAAAATATTTTTTAGTTGAAAAGATTTTGTTTTATATGTTTCTAAACTAAAGTGAAAATTTTAGCTGCGTTAGGATCAATCTCGGCGTAAGTTTTTGAAATCATGAAAATGCTTTTGTTTTTTCTTCATTTTCATGTTCATTTATGGTGAACAGGAAAATTGAGAGCTGAAGCAAGCCGGAGAGAGTTAGTTTCCATCCTGTAACGAAGCGTTCTCCTTTTGCAGCTTTGCTAACTCTAACAAATAACTTACAGCACAGTTAAAAAAATTACTCCAAATGTTTTTTAGCTACCAATCAAAATAAAACATGCATAAAAAAATGTTTGTTAAGAAACATTTTCAAATCAACATTTGGAAATGAATAGCAACAAAATAATTTCTTCAAAAAGGAAATTTTAAATTTTGAACCTTTAAAAAAAACCATATTATTGAGAATATAAGGAAGATTTAAAAACAGGTCCTCATTTCAAATTTTTCAAAGGGGGTCCAAGGGTACAAACCCAATGCAAATTTCTTCGGGAAAAAAAACTATACACACTTATGTATATAAAATGGGATCTTTCAAAGTCTGGGGGGGGGGGGGATTGAACCCCCTGACCCCAGCTAAGTAACGGCAATGGTCCTGCTTAAATATTGCGTGAGAGCAAAACATCTATGAAATATTACACACCTACTTTATTGCATAATTTTTCAACTTGGTATTTTCTTAAACTCAATTTTTTGAAGAAAATTATAAATTTTGCTCCTCGTGCGGGACACTTTAATACACTTTTCAAACGCAATTGCAGTTGTTCACATTACATGTTTTTATCGGATGAAATTTATTTCTCAGTGTAAGATTTAAAGACATCCTGTGTGGTGTGGCTCTAATAGGTTAAAGCTTTACCACAAGCATGTTTACTTCTTTTGGGGGTAATAAAAAAGGCTCATTGGCACTGATTTGAGTTAGGTGAGTTTCGTGTTCAGTAAAAGTGTTCCGTCTAAAATCCGCCTCATTAGCAATCCTCTTTCTGACTGAACTCCCCAAATAGGAGTAAACATCGTCAAAGTCATGGCTCAACTTAACAAAGCCATACTGTAGTTAAAGATTGCTGCGAAGTTGTTGCTTTTCATGCTTTCTATCGAAAGTTAAGCTTATTTTCGTAAAATCAAAAATGCTTTTTCCATTTTCTAATCTTAGGAAGCATTACGTCAGTTATTCCGAAATTCAACACTAGTCCCAGGAAAATATACCGTTGTCACTACTTCATTGTATTTGAAGTTATGTATCCTTTTGCGTATGTTACGTGCTCATGGTTCGAAATGTATGCTTGTTTTTTTTTTTTTTCTGGACCTCGATAAATTGTTTTGTAAACTATCGGGACAACATTCGAACATACTTTTCGACCTCCTGTTTTAGAATATGGCTTTAAATTCGGAATTATTTTAATTCATTTCAAATTTTGTAGTTATTTAATATGAAATGACCGTTGGGCTCTGTTTTTTTTATATATATATTACTGGGCTGTGATTCTAAAATTGTTCTATCAAAATTTACTATTCAGAATGTTGTTCGAACTACTTAGAGTACAATACATCTTTCCAATATCTTTTCTTAACAATGTAGCAGGTATCTATCCTTGGCTTATGTCAAATAAAGTATACTTTAAGAATCCGAAAAAGAGTGAAAATTATCTGGCATCAGATAAGCAATATCATATTGTTATATCTGGAAAAGAAAATGGTAAGTCGCGTTACTCAGTTTTCAGTTAAGTTGTAAAAAAAATGTATAATCAGTTTTATGTATTTTTTTTAAGTTCAGTTGCATATCATACAAACTTTAAAAAGATATCGGCGACCTAATGAGCCGAATTCAATTACCCTCGGATAGGCTACGACTTGTAAGGGGTAAAAAAAGAAGACTATTTCGGAATGATCCCTTAAGATTCGTTAAATACACTAGAATAAGTGAAATTGGGCTCATTAGGTCCTCGATATCTTTCACCATGGTACGAAAGTAACATATTTTTTCCCATCAGAGTGAAATAATTAATAACGAAATTACTATTGTTGTATTTCCAGAAAAAACTTAAAATCAAATTAATCTTACTTACGAGGAAATTATAGTTTAATAATGAAAATACTTTATGAGTAACATTTGTGTGAAGAAGCATTGCAAAACAGATTTTTTATGTATGAAGTATTTGCCCCCGTGACCTCTTATTTTTATCGAAACGAAGTATGAGGTCTAGAAATCCAAAATTTTTTACAAAATCAGTTGCTTAATTTAGCGAGTTTCAAAGAGAAGTGACAGAAATCACATTAATTTATATGTAAATGGATGTCTTGCCTCCAGGGACGTAACTAGAGGGGGGCAGACGGGGCTCGTGCCCCGGGCGCCAGATTTTAGGGGCGCTGAACTGCATAATTTTCTTTTCATTATTTAAAAAAAAAAAGACATTTTTAAAAGCCAGCTCTCCCTAAAAAAAAAACTGAATGCAGTCGCAGGCAACCAGTTGCAGAAATGTCTTTTAATGTGGAGATTCAGTTCAAAGTTCTCTCTCTCTCTCTCTCTTTTAGAAAATGCTCTCTGTTTTTTTAAAAATTGAACTCAAGTGAGAAAGTTTAAGGGCGCTATCACAGAAGATTAAAAAATATGTAAAAAAAAAACTTGAGAAAAATGTTAAATGCAAAAACAGGAAAAGTTTTTTTTTTTATTCTTCACCTTCTAAGTTTAATCAACTATGTCTAGTTTTCAGACAGTAGTGAGGGGGAACCAGGTAAGATTATTCAGCAACTGCTTTCAGCATTAAGTCTATATGGATGCTCCAATTTTTTATTAAATAATATTTTAGATATATAAGTATTTCTAAACAATTTGAATAATAACAAGAAGTTCTGTCAAGAACTATAAACGAGCCTACTTTCCCGTACATCGACATCTGCATTCTAGCATCTGATCATTATTCTCTTGATTATCTGAGACTAAAAATTATGTCAAACATACCTTTTTAGCACTTAAAGCTGATTTCTAAAAGCAAAATATACCCCTCTCATCAGATGAAATAGACACATAAAAAGTAAATAAATGAATAAATAAAGTTTTGTCGCACCTTTTCAAGAATGTAACTGTTACAGTTCTTCCGTAGAAAAATTCTTCAATCGTTTTCAAAAAAAAAAAAAAAAAAAATTAAAAATACAAAGTACATTAAAACACATTTTATCAAAGAAAGAAAAAAAAAGAAAAAAAAAACTCGTCCGTTGATAAAATGTCTCGAATTTCACTTTTAATCCGTTGCCAGTTGTTAAATATAAATAAAGAATAAAATACTCCCGTGAATGAAACTATTTTTGTTACAAAAAAATCGTCTGCCAAAAAAAAATAATAATAATAATAAAAACAAAAACAAATGAATAAATAAACAAAAAATCGTCTGCGCAGTCAGTAATTTTTTTTTTTTTGAGCCTGCATTTCCGCCATGTTTGCGGAGTCGGAGTCGGAATCAGTCCTCACAGAGGATTATTCAGAAAAGTACTTTACAAACATTGCTTATCAAAACCATTTTCTTGCAAAGTTAGTTTGAAGGAAATCCGACTTTAAGTTCAGGATCAACATTCAACTTAAATTCCCCGTAGGCGCTAATGTTAAATTTTTTTTCTGAACGGTTCAATATTGAACGAAAAATGGTTCAAATCAAAAAGCGAAATATGGGAATGAGCCTCTCCGAGATCTTTCAAACAAAAAAAAAGTTTATTCCATTCGGATGGTTCACTCAGAAGTTATTAGATGGCGAAAGGTTGCTTGAACGGTTCAATGTTGAACGAAAAAATTTTCAAATTGAAAATTTAAATACGGTAATGAAGTATCCTTGCTGAGATCCTTCGAACAAAAAAAAAAAAGTTTATTTAAATCGGACTCTTCACTCAAAAGTTATTAGGGGTGACAGCTTGCTTGAGCGGTTCAATGTTGAACGAAAAATTGTTCAAATCGGAAATGTAAATACGGGAATGTAAATACGGGAATGAAGTATCCTTGATAAGATCTTTCGAACAAAACAAGTTTGTTCAAATCGGACTGTTTACTCAAAAGTTAGCATCGCGGGACAGGTTGTTTGAACGGTTCAAAGTTGAACCAAAAATTGTTCAAATCGAAAAATCAAATATGGGAATGAGCTGTACTCGCCGAGATCCTTTCCAACAAAAAAAAGTCTGTCCAAATCGGAATGTTCATTCAAAAGTTATTAGGGGGGGGGACAGACAGACCGACCGACCGACCGACCGACAGACCGACCGACAGACACACAAATTCCCCATCTCAATACCCTACTTTCAAATTTTTAATTTTTCGATATTCATTTTACTTTTTTATTTTTTTAACTTGGCGATATTTTTTGGACTTGGCGATATTTTTTCAACTTGGCGATATTTTTTGGACTTGGCGATATTTTTTAGATGCATTAAGCTACTTTTAATACTTTTTTCGTCTTTCTTTTATTTTTAACGGGAAAGTAGGCTAAAAAGGACCGGTTTTAAAGTAAATCACTTCATCGGGTTCCCGAATAATAAACATCATTAAACAAACCAATATTTTGCTTAGTTGATGTGAGAATTACATTTTTGCTACTTTTGGTCAATCACTGCAATACGGGGTTGGCGTTGAGAGTAGAGTTAAAGAAATTCAATCGCTACATAAGAATTTTGTAAAAAAGGGGAAATTTCTTGTCCCTGGAAATTATCGCGTTAATAAAAAGTAACAATTTTTAAATTAAAATTCTGGTTTTGAATAAATAAATTGTACAGAATATTTTTCAGCCATAATATTTAATGTTTCGTAAAGTATTGAAAAAACAAAATCTAATTTATAAACATTTATTCAATAATTCACTTTTTTTAATGTCGGTTTTTTAATGTTCTCGTTCCTTTTCTTACACAGTAAAGTTTAAGATTTTTAAGCTTCTTAAAGTTTTATTGTACTCTTCTTTTAATGCTGAATATTGGACTGGTTAAAAAAATTACATTTTTTTACTTAAGAATTTTTCTAAAGTGAAATTCATGAAAATATTTTTGATTTTCAAAGTATTTAAGGCTTTCAAAATTTTTTTCGTCTCAAGTAGTTTTCAAACGCGTTAAATAACTTCTTTTCTTCTTTTTTTCTTAATTTCAAAATTAAAATTACCGAAAAACTTGAGATAAACTGAATGAAGATAGAACTTACCTTTTACACGAATTCCCAATTTTTCAATTCTAAATTCAAAAAACTGTTTTTGTTTAGAAAGTATTTCAGGTTATCATAACTGTCTAAGTTATCATTTGATGATATAGAAAAAGTTTTGCAGCCAAAAGAGCTCGTAAAATAAAGTTCTAATGTTTTCGTTTTTTAATGTAAGTGATGTAAAGCTGATACTAAATAGAAATGTATTTAAAAATGTTTCCACATTATTAGTCTTTTATTGAACAATTAAATACTATTTTCGAAAAATTTAATCTATTCATTTTGATTCAGCCCACATATACTTCGATCTCATTTTGTAAGTCTTTTCACATTTGAAATCGTTACAGTATGAAAAAATCTGGTATGGACCCCACACTACTTCCTTTTACGTATAAATTTCTTACTAGTTGCCTTAAGTGTAAAAAAAGTGCTTGGAGTGAGCAAGGTAACAATTCAAATATTTACTCCCCTAATCTGCCACGAAACAATGCAAAAAATATTTTGCAATGGTTAATTTTCTAAATATTGCTGATTTTAATATCATTCAGTGAATTTTTCGCAAAATATCGCCAATAGCGCCAAGTTGAACCCAAATTCAAAAAATAATTTTTTCGCCAAATTTGTCGCCAACTTGGCGATATGTCGCCAAGTTGGCGTCAAACACTTGGCGACATATCGCCAAGTGGTCGCGCCAATTCATATCACTTGAGTCTGCATTGAAATTAACACTGATTTACCCCAAAAAAGGGGTAAAACACCCCTTGGGAACATTCAAATGCAACCACAAGAGGAGGTGCACAACTAGACCATCCTCAGAGCCTACATACCAAGCTAGAAGCTTCTACGACATATAGATTTTGAGTTATGCGACCCACACACATACATACGCACACGCGTACATACAGACGTCACGAGAAAACTCGTCGTAATTAACTCGGGGGTGGTTGAAAAAAAAATTTCGGCTGCTTATATGTTGGTAGGTACATATGCACGTGCTGACAGGTCAGAAAAACTAAGGAATTTTCATTCGGGGGTGAGCAAAATCAAAATTTAGACTCAAATTTGAGTGATTTTCTTTTCGCGATCACAATACTTCCTTTACTACGTAAAAGGAAGTAAAAAGAAGTATATGAGCTATAAGCAATTCTCAAATTGAAATGCGTGAGAAGTTTTAGAATTAACTTGACATTTTAACTTAAAAACTTTTGTAAATTGATAAGCATACTTTCAAAAAAAAAAAAAAAAGCACATTAAGCATCTGAGCAGAAAATGTATGAGAAAATGGAGCACTAAAACCAATGCGTGTCGGTGGTCGGTTTGGCCCGATATTCAGGGGTGTGAAGAGGGAAAACTGGTCCCTTTGATTTTGAGAAAGTATTGTATGTATTTGGTTGTGCTTTTTGTTCATTATACGTTGAGTATACCCTTATATGACGGAAGAAGACGTTGACGTTATCATTATTTTCGATAAATATGTTATTTTATTTTAATGTGTGTGTGGGGGGGGGGGGCGCTAAAGCGAGGTCTTGCCCCCGTTCGAAAATGGCCTAGTTACGTCCCTGCTTGCCTCGAGCAGAAGGTAAAATAGCATGAACAATTTCTTTCTAAGTCCTTAAATTGACGATTTTCTAAAAAAATGTCAAACTTTAAGACGGTATATCTTGATAAGTAGCGGACAAGGGCAAATAATTTTCGCGTCAAAAATTCGTCTCAAGATTATACTTTCAATTGCAACCTATTTGAACTTCTCGTATTCTTCTCTCTCTAGTTTGTAATTTCAAAGCACCTCTTTTGCATTGTTTTCGCTCCGTGTTAAAACTATACTCGACCAGGCCCGTCATTTCAAGTTTTCCAGGGGGGGGGGGGCAAAGGGGGAAAACACAATGCCATTTCATCGGAAAACAAGAAGAAAAATAAATACCCACTTATATGCAAATACATTGAGTTCTCAAAGCCATGGTTGGGGGACCTCCCTAAATGTCGGGTCTGCTCTCAACTTACCAAAATCAGTATAAGTTCAAAAATTAATTGAGCAATTGTTTATTTTTATTTTTCAGAACAGCAGGCTCTAAATATGATCTGAAATTAATAAATGTGTGCTGTATATGCTGCAAATGAAACATGAACGAAAACGTCTCTTTTTTATTCTCATGCATCTCAAAGACGAGCATTTAGGGTGATTTTATTCATTATGAATGTACATTAACTTTAAATAAAGGGCTTATTGAAAACTGACGATGCAAAATCATGTTCTCATTTTTCTTCCACCCATGCCTATTGTGTTTGTTCGTCAACTTGTACAGCTTTAAATTCCCTTCAATTTGATGTGATACTTAGCAACATTTTATTTAACCAAGAATCAATCGAAAGTTCTGAAATTTCTAATACGCACCTGCACCTTCATGACAAAGATGAACCACTTGCTACACTGGCGGAAAAAAAAATCCCAACACCAAGAAAGACTTGTATTAGATAAACGAAATTTGGTAGGCGTGTTTATACAACTGAAAGATGACATCGATTGAAATTTCGAGTTCCGCGCATTAGTGTGGCGCAGCTGGCGTCACTCAGAATATGCAAATAAGGCTTGTTTTAAAAGCGTGTTGTGAAGCTCGTGTGTATTATTTTTCCGTGAAATTTGACGAATTGCGTTAATCTTAGATAGGAATGCCTTTAAGAAGACGAAGAAAGCCATTAT